>BMAV01006753.1:225753-239636 GCA_019973955.1 Trichonephila inaurata madagascariensis
AATGTTACTCACCATGAAGCGATTCGAAATGTCTTTTAAGTTTATTAGGTTTCATATTGTCTGCTGCCAATATTTTTGAGCAAATAACACACAGGGGCTTTTCTTCTCCATTTACTTCAGTAATGGTAAATCCAAAATTCAAGTATTCTTGAGAATATTTCCTTGATTTAATTTTCGGAACTATGCTCGTCTGTGTACTTGTTGATGCCTTATTATCGTAGAATGTTCGCTTACGACTTAAATATTTATCCATGATTTTGTTTCAATCTTCTGCAGTAAATACTTAATACCGTGAATTACAACTAAAGAGCAAATTATAAAATGTACATTCAGGATAGATTTGGTAGCTATAGAAGCATCGAATCGACCAAGACTGATTGGAATTGTACGAGGTACAGCATTATTACATGTTTTGCGCAGACGTCCGATAGTTTGGCCTGACTCACGCAGACGCTCGTGGGAATGACAGATGTGATGTATATGATAGAGCGCAACATAAAGTAGACTATTTTTCAATTTCTACTATAATTTCACTCTCTCATATATATCTTGTTCAAATTTTCAATCGTAGATAAAATACTTTTTATTCATTCATTCAAGTTCAAATACATTTATTTTTTTTTTATTTTTTTAAATTTCTGAGAATGTTGTGTGGTTTCTTCTTTACTATACTATTTTCTTGCACTAATTAAATTTAATTAATGAATAAATAGTAACACACACAAAAAAGAACAGTCCGATGCCATATATAGAAAGGAAAATGAAAAATTGGCAAGGAAATTTGCTTTCTATTTTGTAGCTTAACATTGTGATTCTGTCATATGTATTACATATTTGTATTAATTGTAACTATTTAATAAAAAGTAACTGAAATAAATTTTTCTTTGTTGGCCTAAGTATAGGAATTGACTTAAAAATTTATTTTTTATATTACTTGTTCTAATGACATTTGTACTTCTAGAAATGGATGATGGAGGAAATAAATCTTTAATTAAATATCATTTTGCAATCTGATCCTATTTAAAAATTAGATAAAGGAAAAATAACATAACATTATAACCATTATTTAAAAGTAACTTGCTTAAAATATATATTACTTAAAAGTAACGTATACAAAATTTAATACTCAAAGTGCATTATTATTGCATTCAATACATTATTACTTTTTGGGGGGGCCGCGATGAAAATTATGATTGAAAATTGGGTCGCCAGTAGTGAAAGTGTGAGAAGCACTGTGCTAACATGCATTGGTCAAAATCCAAAGAGTGTCATAGCAAATATGGAATTAATGAGTTCAAGAAGCTCAAAATAAACGCCCTGAAGGATTTCAACAGCCTTCCGTCACTGACGCTCGAAAAAGCCGACAAGTTATCAGGTCAACCTTCAGGATCATATAGTCATATCATGAATGAATCTTGTCAATATGAGAGCTTTTATGAAATAAGTATCTGCATGACAGTGAGACGAGGCTTGGATCAGCACGAATACTGTCTGCACTGTGTGATCATTATTTCAGTTTCATTTGAAAGTACAGGATAGTGACAAGCGGCAAAAGTGGCACGCCTAACATCAAAACTGAATACAACAGTGACACCACGTTGTTTTTTCAGACGAATCCCTTTTCCGCGAGCAGCAGCATGATGGACGTATTCAGGTCTGGAGGCACCGTGGAGACTACATATGGTCTGTTTAGACTCAATGTCGTCATACGGGTCATGAACCCGGTGTGACGGTATGGGCAGCCATTGGGTACACAACACGAACACCTTTTCTTCGCACTGTCTCAATAATTTGAATAGTCAGCGTTACATTGCTCAGATTTTTTAAGATAGGTAGATATGCCCTATCTTTAAGGCTTCGGAGAAGTCACGTGATTGCATGTTTCGCGTCGTCTTCTGATCTACGATAATGCAGATAGCGTTCGATTTTTACTTTGGCCAGCACATTCTCCAAATTCTTCACCCATTGAAAACATCTGCTGACGGGTTGCTGAGAGAATGGACCGCTACCGTTCTCCAGCCATTGCGATTGATGAAGCATTGCATAAACTTCAAGTGGCATAAAATGGCTTGCTCGAATTTGTCTTACAAGCCTGGTTTGACTTGGTTCCTAACTTTATTAACTGTGCGTACTAATATCGGATTTTACATATCCCGAATTTTCGACATATTTAATTATTTTTTACTTCTTACTATACTATGTACGTACTATAAGTAAAGTTCTGTCATTTACTTTCCTTCCAAGTGTTGCAATTTTAACGGACAGCAGTATATATGAGACTTTATTTTAGAATACTATTATCCATAATACAGAACCGCAATAATGTCACAAGTAATAGTTACGCCTTTGAATAAGTAGGTTATACAATAACACACACAACACTTTGTTTAAAAAATTTTAAATTTTTTTCATTCGAAATTTTTATTTTATTTGATTAATGCAACCTTTCCAAATAACAGCAAACTTGAATTAAAATAATGAATATCACTGAGTAAATATATAGCTTTACTCACCAATCTCACAGTTGTCTCCACTGAAGGATTCGGGACAGGAGCAACGGTATGTTCCCTCCTCATAACCTCCCAATGCTCGTTCAGTTATTTCACATTTGCCTCCGTTTTTACAAGGGTTTGGATGACAAGGATCTGTTTACGAAAGATGTAAATTATTATTTATGGTAATTATTTCTGATTTATAGTGATAATTACTGCTGTTATCCAGAGAATCTCAGATAATTTTTTTCGCTGCAACAGATTCTTAGATTCAGCCACATGCAGATGATCAAATGAATAGAAAATAGTTTTGATCAGTTAAACTAATTTTAGGTTGTTTATTATTTTAATAAGAGTACAGATTCAGGGAAATTATCGTGTTTTAAAATTTCAGTTTTGCAGAAAAATTTAGCACAAAAGCTTAAATCTCTCAATGTTTTTAAAACAGCTGATTTCATTAGAAAAATGTAATTACCTGAAATCTAATGGCGTATTATATGCAATGCACAGACCTAAAAAGCTTAAAAGAGAAACAGTTTTCCCTTTGTACTCATCTAAAGCCTTAGAATAAAACTTCACACATATGTAAGTTAAGAAGTTAAAGAAAGTAAACCTACCATTCTCACAATATTCTCCATAAAATGGTATGAAGCACATGCACATTTTATCTTTGTCAGATTTACAGATACCATCGTTCTTACAAGGATTTGGATTGCATAGATCTGAAACGCAAAGAACAATTTAAGAAATTCCTTTATTTCCTCCTGCTCCTTTAAAATAAAAGAAAAATTATAATATACTTAATTCGCTGAGCTCTCCATAGTAAGGTTTTGGGCAATTACAAATTTCTTTACCATTAAAAAGTTTCAAATTCCGCAATTTTTACATGGACTCCCTAAACAATATTATATAATTAAAATATGCAGTAAATATAAGGTAATTTGCAAAAAGATTTATTTGCGTAATCCTTTTCTCTTTTATGTATCATATTTCTATAATTCTAAATGAAATCTCAATGGATATTTTTTTAACATTTAAGGTATTTAGTTATTCATAAGCATTGCCTGTGATGTTGCAGAAAATTTTAAAAAAACTTAATTATTAAAACTTAATTAAAAATTATTTAAAACTTAATTAAATGTTAAAAATTCCTATTATAACACAGGTCAAAAACTTTTAACAGCAGATTTAAAGCTCCAATGAAAAAAATTTAGTTAAGAAAAAAAAAACCTATTTATTACACCATATTTTCGAGTATATCTGATTAATTTGCGAATAAGGGCTGCAATAGGTAAAATGTTTGAGAACCAAGGATATAATTATAATACAAAGACGAAATCAAGGAAATGTTTGTGAAACAATTTGATGACGACTTAATCATAGCTCAAATTTGCATCCGTCAAATATTAATATTATTATAATTTGAAAAATGCACTAGTTGTGCTATGTTACCCAAGAAATACTTTACCTCCAACAACTGCTTAAAGGTGTTTCAAAGACTTCTACACGAAAGCACTGTTAACTTTAGTCTTATTTTGCACAATGTTTTACTACACGCCGTACAGAAAAAACCAAAAAAGCTACTGTAGCTTGAAGTAAAAAAAAAATTACTTTTTTCACACACGATTGACGCCCTCTAATACAAATTAAGATTGCTATTTATTAGTCTCTTATTTACACTGATGGGGAAAAAATGCCAAAACCAATAAAAAATATTTTAAAATAGTGTAAATTTGGTAATACATTTGTCTTTGTAACATATTGAATTGATTAATATTTCAAGTTCACAGGTTAACGTATGGCGCGAGAAGAGTCATTTCGAATAGGAAATGATAGCACATTAATAACCAGTGCAGCCGCCAAAATTTTGAAAACAAGCATGCAATGTATCATACATGTACTGGCTATTAGTTTGTGGAATGAAATTACATGCTTGTTGCACTTGGTTGGTCCATATAAAGTCATTTAATTCTGGTTAAGGATGATGCTGGAATTGAAGTCCTTTGTGATGTCCCATTCGTGCTCGATTAGAGAAAGATATGGATCCTAGATCTCGCCATCTAGCAGGACAAAGCAACATGTCGACTTTCTGTAGAGCATACTGGGTTACAACAGCGGTATGAGGGCGTACGTTATCCTGTTGGAAAACACCTCCTTGAATAATGTTCATCATTAGTAGCGCAGCAGTTTGAATCCCCAAACTGGCGTACAAGTTTGTAGTCACGATGCGTCGTACAATCACAACAGTTATCTTGCTATTATAGAAAATTGCCCCAGATCATAACTCCAAATGCAGGTCCAGTGTGTCTAGGCTACAGAAAGATTGTTTGCATCTGCTAACCTGCCCTTCTTCTAGTCAATGTATGGCCTCATTTGTACTAAGACAGAAACAGCTCTCATAGGGGAGCACAACACATCGCCACTGCACCCTCCAAAGAGCTCAAGCAAATTATCACTGAAGTTGCAGATTTCAGTGATTTGGAACTAATGGTATGAACGCTACAGGATTGTCAATGTTCACACTTGAATGGTTAGATCCCCGGTTTCTTAAGATAGGGCCTTCCCGGGACCACGCTGTGCTGCCAGCAATCATATCCAAGTTTTCCTGCAATACCGTGGAAAGAAAAAACCCTTTTTCTTAGCCCTTTTATACGACTTCGTTCAAACTCTGGGAGTTGTTGTTAATGGCTCTTTCTTCATATTAAAAGACATTTTTGACTAACATCAATTCATTACGTCAAATATCAGCGATAAAAAACACTTACGAAATTTATAGTGCGTGTTTAAAGTACACATGACTCGCATGCTCAAAGCGGCGCACCACACTTACACGAGTACCCCTAGCTCGAAATATGAATCAAAGTCATCTTTCAAGTTATAAACGCTCTTACCACAAATTTCGCCTACTTGGCCCAACTTTTTCTTAGTGTTGGGATTTTTATTTCCACCAGTGTATTTATCATAATCCTTTTCTCGGGTTCACAAATTAAGAAACGGCTCATTTTAGTGGGGGAGGCAGAGAAAAGACGCATTGTGCTCAGATAATTTTTTTGTTTTGTCATCCGATTTTGGCGTGGCGTGGAAGCTTGGAAAGGGTAGTACCAGCTCAGGTATCACACACACACACATAGCTCAAAACTACGAAGCCCATCACCAATACCCTTCTGTTGCTTTACAGTGGGTCGTGAATTAAAATCAAAGCAATTCTTGTCACCCAATTTGATTCTTTTTAAAGGGTTGCAGCATCAGATTTGTTTAGCTGGAATACCAATAATTATATTAAAAATTGACAAAAAGAAAACAAAAAGAAATCCATATTAGCTGATAAAAATAATCAATATCCTAAAATATTACGCAAATATCAGTTCATTTTCTTCACAATCGGATAAAAATCTTCATAAGATTTGTGAGTACAGCATATGTGATAGATCTTTATAAGGAGAATGGCAATTTCGATTAATCTCTTCTTAAGCAAATGTGTTTATTATCAAAAAGTATTAATTATCCATTAATAATATTTCGAATATTTTCAATCTAAAATTTTCCTCTTTACTTCGAGCAATATGTATATGCGTTCCTAGTTTTATTTTACTAATAAATTGAAACATTTATATGATTTTAATATTAATTTTTAATATATATAAAAAATTATGCTAAATATGAAGATAATTAATGCATAAAAGTATTATAATGCTAAATATATAAATGTAAAAAAAAAATGCATCTATCAACGTTTAAGAGTATTAAGTTTTTTTACCTTTTAAAAATTGTTTTTCCTCCAAATGAGATAAAATTACCTAATTTATCTTGCACGGATTAGGGATAACGTGGTACGCATCCTCCGTTTTACTGTACAAATTGTTTCTTTTGTCCTACGGGTTTTTTCCCTTGGTTTCTACTGTTTTAAAGAATTGTTAAATGTATATGATTGTGTTGATTTTTAATTTTCATCGGTTAGAATTTCTATAATGATTCAGTTGTGGTTCTCAGGGGGGGGGGGGCTTATTGGATATTTTTTGCGCAACTGGAATTATTCTGTTGTTCTATGTACTTTGAGAAACGTAAGAAATGTGTACCTTTTTATATTGTAATTTAAAAATTTATTTAACTATCTACACAAAATCAGTTAAATTTTAATTCGTTATTTTTATTATTTCAAATTAAGATGCTTTTAAATCATTTGACGAAAGAGTTTTTCTGATTTAGAAGTTCATTTTAAAAAATTTTAATGTGTCACCAGACATAACAAAAGTTTTCTAAAGTAAGTCAAGCACTGTTTCAAAACTCTGTTTCTATAGGTATTATAAAATTAGAAGTTACTTACCCTGGGGAAATTCACTGGATACTTCATGTTGTGGTTAACTATTGTTTTAAAGTTATTGATATCTAAATTCTAGCATTAAGCTTTGAAGCATTAAAAAACTTTTTTATAACCCTTGCCTCCTGATTTAAACAGGAAAGAACTTGAATTTCTACAATTCTGAATTTTATCTTTTACGCTCTCGTAAGGTCCCTATAGGGGATCGAATTTTACAAGACTCATTTTTAAAGGATCTCAACACACACAAACACACAAACATGCCTGCCATATTTTATGGGAATTACTCTTTTACGTCCCTTACTAATAATTCTTTTGAAACCCCACCTGAAGAGTCGATTTCAGTAAAACCTAATCTTAGTGGATCTCATCTAAAGAAACATTCCTGCGAAATTTCTAGTCCATTTGTCTATTAGTCTGGAAATTTCGTGACGAACTAGTGAATGAGAGAGGGAGGGATAAGGAAAATGAATGTTGAGTGTGAATAGCTTTTCCTCAAATATATACACACTCATGGACAAAAAAATTCTCGTACCAAGAAATAATTGCGGGATCGTAACGAAACTTGGCATGAAGGTATATGTCAGGGAGATATGCAAATGATTAGAAATGCAGCGTGATTGCGCATTACGTATAGCCGGTAGAGGGTGTTTAACGTCGTTTTCCGTGGAGTATAAAGCAGGTAACCAAAGCTTGTTTGAGTGTGCTGAATCTTTTACAAAGGAAGAGCTGAGATAGACATGCCATTACGCCATTTTCGAAGACATTATGAACAGCTGTCGCAGTTTTAGAGAGGGAGAATCATCGGCATAATGGAAGCTGGGTGGTCAGCTGGGCGAGTAGCTCGTCAATTAGGCCGCTCTGATTGTGTTGTGAGGAGGTGTTGAGACCAGTGGATCCGAGAAATGTCATTTACATGAAGAACAGGCTCAGGAGGCCCTCCACAAAGCACTCGACTGCCATATCGTAAGAAATGCACGCGTACAGCCAACTGCTTCATCGGCCGCCATCCAGCCACAGGTAGCACCTTCACTAGGGCTCCTGTATCTTCTCGAACCATACGAAGGCACCTGGCTGAAGAACATTTGGGATCGTGGCGCCTATTACGTGTGTTGCCCTTGACACCCACCCACTGACACCTCTGTTTGGAGTTGTGCCTCGCACGAGGAAACAAGACTGCAGCGGAATGGAACCAGGTCGTCTTTAGCGACGAATCCAGATTCAATCTCAGCAGTGATGACAATCGTTTTCGTGTGTGGAGACCCTGTGGTGATCGCCTCAATCCTGCCTTTGCTTTACAGTGAGACACCGCTCCCACAGCTGGTGTGATGGTATAGGGTGCAATTGCCTACAATACACTGTCCCCCCCCTAGTATTGATCCGTGGCACCATGACAGCCCAGCGGTATGTCCATGGTATCCTGCAATCACATGTGTTGCCACTCATGCAACGGCTCCCAGGAGCCCCTTTTCAACAAGACAATACTCGGTCTCATACGGAAAGGGTGTCACAAGACTGTCTCCACACTGTTACTCTTCCTTGGCCTGCCCGATCCCCAGATTTGTCTCCAGTTGAGCATATCTGGGATCATTATGGACGGAAAGTTGGGCATCCCACGAGTTTGAATGAACTAGAGGGAAAGTTGCAGCAAATATGGAACGAAATGTTTCAAGACATCATACAGAACTTGTATGCCTCAATGCTTAATCATATCTCATCGCGTATTCGTGCTATAGAGGGGGTTCAACAGGGTATTAAATTCTCCGTTCTTTTGCATTTTTCTCAGAAATAAATTATCCTTTTTCTTTGATTTTCTAATCATTTACTTATATCAAAGTATTCATTATGTATGTAAAATTTCGTTTCATTTTGACGACTCCCTCTTGGTGCGGTAATTTTTTTGTCCATGAGTGTATATGTTACTGGCAAAGTATGAAATGCCGGATGGTTTTAGGCAAAGTATGAAATATGAGAATTATTTCATACTTTACCTAGGCATTCTATAGAATGACCAAAACTATTTACGCAAAGCATGAAAAAAGGTCATGATAAGACTATTATATGATTGACGTATATTCCTAAAAAATACAAATGTTTTTCTGACAAAATAATGAGAGTGTCATTAAAAATATATTCAAAATACTTAAAGTCGAGGGAAAGTTGTACCAAACAAAATTTATGTCTTATTTATTAAGGAAAACATAATTTAAAATATAAAGTAACTTAAAATTAACTTACATATTGCAACATGATAGGCTTTAATGTCAATTTTAATTTTATTTCATTACATTTTTCATGCAAAAAAAATTTCTTATTTTAGCATGTTTTTTTTTAAACATACATTTGACGTATACTTGGCCGCTTCCATTGAAATGAGCAATTGCCACTGATAGAAGAGGAATTTCGTGGTCAGGAATATTTTTAATTCTAAGCAAGTCCTTAGGACACAAAGTAAATTGTAATTTCGCATATACTTGTTTTAAAATTCCTTCAGAAGTTCCAAGTCGATAAAAACCATCCAATTTACTGGCATTGAGAAAAAAAATTACAAATGTCACAACAATACCTTTTTTAAAATAGTTTTCTGTTTTTTCCGGCAAGGTTCCCAAAGGTGGATGTACAATTCAGTATCATAACGTGTAACGCTTTTGTATTTGGTTGAAAGTTCTTTCCGAATTCTATCATGTTCTTCCGTGTCCAACAGCCAAATGAGCTTCATGAAGTACATAAAATAACTCAGAATCCGTAACGTAATACTGTATAGAACTTCCCAAACTTTTTATCCCCGTTGATCGGTTAACGTTTGATAATATTACCGCGGCCCGCTGAGGGTGAGACGTTGATTGTTTATATTTTAAATTGTTTTAATTTAATTTATTTGTATTTAAACATGCGTTTAGAATAAAATTCAGTTACTCCAAAAAATGAATATAAAGGTATTTTACATGAAATATAAAGTGATTTCTATGGAAAGTCACACAAACTCTAGAGAAATACACCCCAGTAAATAAAATGAAATAATTTAATACTCATTCAGTGGCCCGATACTATTTGATCCACGGACCGGGGGTTGGGAACTAGTGCTGTATAGTACTGGCACCTTCTTTAACAGGTTACATGATACCTTAAGGTGTCCGACTACGTTCGGAACCGTGATTTTAAAAAAGAGCATAAATGGATAATTTTCATGATATTTAGTGTCACTTAGATTAGAATACATGTATAAAATGATTTTAAGGACACATTTTGACAAAAAAAAATTTATTTAAATACAATATTTCGGCAAAAAACTAACTTAGAATAACATGTTTTCAAAATGTTCTCCTTTTGTGAAAAATGTTTGTATTATAATATTTTGCCTGTATATAGCTCAGACCTCTGTACAGAGGCTCAATTATGTGATTTTTGAAAAATTCACATTATTTTCAGAGTTACAACCCATTGAATCGGCGTTTTTTTTCTTAAAATTTCTCCCCTCTGTGGTCGTAAAACATGGATAAACCCACTTCTTATATATTTCAAAAATTCTAGTTGAGCCTCTGTAGAGAGGTCTGAGCTATATACAGCCAAAATATTATTATAACAGAAGCCTTTTTCACAAAATGAGAATATTTTGAAAATGGGTCATTTTTTGTTCATTTTTTTTTGTCTAAATATTGTACTGAAATGATTTTTTATTGTAATAATATTCTTAAAACAATTTTACATACATTTCCTAATCTAAGTGACACTAAATATCATAAATATTATCCATTTATACGCTTTTGTAAAATCACGGTTCCGAATGTAGTCGGATACCTTAAAATTCTCCTGCCTTGCAGCGCAACATTCGAAACGAATCGAAGATGTAATTCCTACTTCGCCGGTTTCTCATTAGGTATTCTATAGAATGCCCAGGCAATGTGTGAAATAAGAATCATTTCATACATTGCTGACTAGTTTTAGGCATTCTATAGCATGTCTAGGCATTCTATAGAACGCCGGATTTCATACTTTGCCGGTAACATATACATATAAAGAGTGAAAGAGAGAGAGAGAGAGAGATGAATATATATATATATATATAAAGAGAAAGGGTACATAGATAAATAGATATATAGGTACAGATATATAGATAGACACGTAGATATAAGTATACATATAGATAGATATACCAAGTATATTCTAAAATTTTAATAATTTAATATATAGTCTAATTATTCAACTCATGAAGTTTCTCAATGATTATATATTCACTTATAAATATAAAAGTATGATTTTTTTTATAAAAGTGTAAACCTATATCCCGCTTGGAAAGAATAGGGATGGGATTAAATCATTGAAAACAAATGAGCAAAAAAAAAAGGGGGGGATATATAAATCGTAAAAAAAATAAACTATAATACAAAAATAAAAGTAAAAAAAATAATGAAATGAATTAAACTGAATTCAATCGATTCAATTTAGCACCTTAATATTAGCAATTTAGCAACAATGTAACGCCTTAAGTAATACAAAATTTTAAAAATTAAGATTTTTTTGAAATAGTGATTTTTAATGCTCGTTGTTGACATTGTCAAAGACATTGAAATTTTCCTTAATTAATAAGAATATTGAAATCTTAAATAATTTTTAGGTATATGGACAATGTTTTGAACAATTACCCACGCGTTTTTATCAGTAGATTTTCCAATTACCTTTTATGCATCACCCGCAATTTCTTCTTTTCTTCTAACTCGCCAATCTGTTTCGCCAATACGCCAATCTTTCGCGCAGGCGTAAATTAAATGGGGATTTCCCCTTTTTTTCACTGATTGAACTTTATCAGTCAGCTTCGGTCGCTGATAATATTAGTCACACTCCTTACCTTATTGACATTACTGTGAAAACAGACATTTTATTGGAGTGGGTGTCGTTGAAAATTGATGCTGTGTAGATACTACAAAGGTACCGCGGTTGTTGTTTTTTTCAATCATAATTCATAAAGTTCGAAAACATACATAGGGAAAAATTATTCTACCTAAATTGGCATATGTTTTGAATTTTTTTAAAAAGAGAAGCATCGAATTTTTTTTTTTTTTAATACAGAGTTAAGGAATTGGATTGGGTGAAACTTTATAAAAATCTGATGTGATATTATATGATGCGCAAGAAGGACAAAAATATATTAAGCCTTTTCTCAAAGGTTTAAGCTTATTTGTCTCTTTCATAAGTATAATATGAAGTAATTAATTTCTAAACATTTTAAAAATTCATTTGGTGATTGGTTTTTAATTAAGTCGCACTCTGAAGCAGCACGAGGGCTATTGGCGATGTTCCCTGTAATTTTAAACCACGGTAAAGTGCCCAATAACCATCCTTCCTCTCCAAGCTATCACACCGAGCCTATGCTTTTTTTTAGGACTGTGATATTTTCTGATTCTTAAATTCCTTTGGTCAGATAGACGATTATATCTATTATATTTTTATGTTATTTCAATGATTCAGTTCATTCTTTTCGACATTTTGGTTTTTTAGACAACACACACAGAAGACATGTATATGTCGCACGGAAATGGTGAAATTAGGAATTTCATCAAATCCATAGGAGAGATAATCAATTGAAGAGAGATGTTAAAATAACGTCTCTTCAAGGTCATTTCCCTGATAAAAGTGATTTCATCAAATCCCTGAACTGTTTCAGTGAAATGATGAAATGAACTAGTCAGGATTTGCATTGGTAAAATGCTATACGAGGGGGGGGGAGACACCTGGAGGTCGAGTCTTTGTACTTCCTAACCATACAGGTAGTACTATCGATCCCCTAAATATCAACCCCATATCTTTAAAAAAATGGCACCATAGGATTAATATATGGATTGATTTCCAGCCTAATTTTCTAATTATTTATTAATTAGTTTCGAATAAATAATTTGTATTTCATTGACTATTGTTGTATTACTTACTTCTACGTTTAATAATGCACCCTATTTGTTAAATAAACACTTTTAAACTCCTGACAATATCATTTCATCATTTCACTGCAACAGCTCAGGGATATTCGTTCAAATCCCTTACTTTTAGCAGAGAAATGACCTTGAAGAGACGTTATTTTAACATCTACCGTCAAGTGATCATATCCCTTAGGGATTTGATGAGATTTCAAATTTCATCATTTTCCTGCGACATATACAGCACAAAGAACATTATATAACTGATTCTACAAGCTAAAAAAAGTATAACTCTCAGATGTCTTACAGCGCCATCTATTCATTTTACATTTAATTTACAACGAGGACTTTCAGCCGCGATAGATTTAACGTGAATCAGCCCCTCTACTTCCATCTTCAGTGGCACTAGAACTTTAGCTCACAAACGCCAGCCACGAATTCGTGACCATGACCACTCGACCACCACGGTCACTTAATCGGTTAACATGCTTATAATGTTGTTTCATATACATACAGAACAATTTGTTATAATCGTAAATGTGAAATTCCCTATTTTGTCAAAATAATAACTTAAATAATCGAATTAAAAATTTACATTTGGAAAAGAAATCCGAAAAATAACTTTGACTTTTTCTATGTAGACGTCTTTATTTTTTTCGATTGATCTAAAAAAAAAATTAGTAATATGTGTCCTCCTGAAATTTTGTTTTTATGAACCTATTATAATATTGTAAGAAACAGGGCACATTATGAACCCTAAAAATCTGCCCCCTCCACCTCTAAGCCAAAATTGAGTCAGCGTAAGGTAATGTATGTATAGGTGTACATTCGAGGTCCAACCCACTTGAAGTCATCCCGTAACGACATTTTCATCAATAAATTGAGCTATTACTGGTTTAGAACCAATTCTAATACTTTCAACGATTCTGTATAAACTTTGTTAATAAAAAAAATAAAAAATAAAAAAATTCAACACCGAAGTAAGTTTGAAGCCAGTCAGATGTTTACATGATTATGAAAATACAGATATAATTATATACAGAATAATACTGGTGAGTGATATACCAGAATTTACTAGACAGATTACTTTAGAGACATTTCATGGCATCCCTCATTCGGCATTAAAAATCTATTCTGATGGCAGCATGGGTGACGGTGGTATTT
>BMAV01006754.1:0-40654 GCA_019973955.1 Trichonephila inaurata madagascariensis
TGTGTTCCAAAAATCATTTTTAAAAAGGAATGTAAATTATGCATCTCAATTATTCTTTTAAAAAAAAGCAACTAAAGGCAAATTTAAAAAAAAATATTAAAATTACAATGAATATCAAAAAAATCTTAAAAAAATTTTTCAACAAGGACAGTAAAAGTTTATTCTAAAACACCTTTTTTTTAAAACATTTTACTGACTTTAAATAAGAATACTTATGTTTAGAGAACAAATAACAAAAAAGTTGATATTTTTTATCTGGAATATTCAAATAAATCTAAAAAATTTTTAAAAACCAAGATATATGTTAACTACCCCAGCCTTAAAAGTTTTTCAAAAAAAAAGAAGTTAAAGGGGAAAAAAATCAAGTAGTTGTGTTAAATTTAATTAAAATGCCGACTATATTTAAAATTTAAATGAATTGTTTTTTGTTTAGGGAAAATATAAATTTTTTTTTAAAATAGTATATTTTATCTTAAAATGTTTAAATATTTTATTGAACAGAAAAATAATTCAAAACTTAATTTCATGAAATCATTTTGTGTTTCAGGAAAAATGTGATAATTTGTTGATGAATATGTGGAAACTGAGTATTCCTTTTGTCATAGACATGGTTACTAAAAAAAGAATTTTGGGGTGTCTTTTCAACCCAATTTGGAATTTAAATTTTAAAGGATATCGGTTTAAACTTTTTTCATCATAGTTATCTTTATAATTTTTAAAACTTGTTGTGTACTTTTTAAAAAATTGTTTTTACTTGGAATATTCCCCAACAAATCAATTTTTTAAAATTTTTTTTTGAACTTCTAAAAAATTTATTTAAAATGTCTAAATTTATTTTTTATTTCAAATTTTATTTTAATACAGAAAGAAAATTTTAAAAAAATTAAATTATTTTTAAATTTATACTTTATTATGTAACAAAGTTATTCTAGTGGAGGTTGTCTATTTTCGAAATATGCATTTTGGGCCCCAAATTAGAACTCTTTTTCTGTGATAAAATGCCAGAAATTTTTTAAATCCCCCCACTATATTCTTTTCCTTAAAAGGTATGTTTTAAAGTTTAAACAGTGTTTTAACATGCAAGGGAATGCTTTTCCCTGATTATCTGAACAAAATTTGGAATGTTTTTATCTAAAAAAAACCACCAGACTTCCATTTTTCCCGATATTAACTTCTTTGTGATGAGCAATTATATATGCATTCTGCACAAACATGCCTCATAGCTGGGCGGGACATATATGCATTTCAGAACTGGTGCAGAGGACGGCAGTGCGTATGTGCATTTTAGGCTGGAACAATTTTAATGACTACTAGATGGCACTCTGTGTCCATTATATTTAAATTGAACATAGTTTCAGTAACTTGACCATCAATTTGTAAACATTCTGCCGTTTTGAGTATTTTGCTCGTCAGCTGTAGTGGGGAAAGGGAAATGGGCCCGTAAAACAAACACCTCGGCTCTAAACTTTCACTTGATATAAATCTTTCATTAACACTCTCAGAATACCTTATTTTTTTTCCTACAGCTTGGAGTGTTTTAGGGGTTTTGGTCTGAGTTCTGTTACAGTTTTATAGCTTTCGGATGTATGTCAGGTACTTTTTTGAAAACCTTGACTTTTGATTATTATTTGATTGTTTAGAAAGCACCCTTAATATGAACAAAAAGAATGAAAAAAACAAAGAAAGTGCATAGTTTGTTCACAAAAAGTGCTTAAACAAAGAAAAATGCAACAAACATTTTATGCTTGCAAATCATATAATGTAGGACTTAGCATTTCTCCATGCTTCGAGATTTTTCACATTTGGTCCACTGGTGTAGCTAGTCCAAAGGGCCATGTATCAAAATTTCTTGAGGTTCTTTGGGCCTTAAAATTTTTGGGTTTTTTGTAAATTTTTGGGTCCCTGTTGCTTTGGGGCTTTGTTTCATTGATACGGTGGTAGCTACGCCCTTAATTTGGTCTTCATTTTAATTTTGTTATTTCTTTTTGGAAAATAGTCTTTGTCATATTTTTAAATCAATTTGAAAGTTTATTAATGGGTTGTTTAATTAAAAATTCAAAAATATTTGAATAGTGCTATCGGAAACTTTTTCAAGGAAAATTTTTTATATATTTTCATATAAATTAAAGGGAAAATGTTGCTACATTCTAGTATTAATGTAAATAGCTCATGTAATAATCTAAAATGGTATCAAAGATTGCAACATTTGGACTCAAACATTATTATTTATGATTTTTTTCCCTAATGTCTGGCTTAGCGGTGCGACCCCCCTCCTTCCTGGTCCTCCAGTACGATTCCTTCTGCCCTGTCACCAGGGAACATCCTCAGCAAAAGCGCTTTGTCCCTAAGAGTTTAAAAAAGTTAGAAAATGAGTTTATAGAGGTTTGAGTGTTTATACCTGACTACTCTAATCCTGCAGTGTGCAATTTTTCTAGACAGAGAATAATATCCAAAAAAATAAAGTTATTTAAGTTATAACTTAGGAATTTTTCTCTGAAAATTTTTTCCTGCAAACTTCAAAAATAAAGACACAAGAGGCTCTAAATAACCAGACTAGAATAGTTTTCTTAAAAACCTTTTAAAAAAGAATATGCTGAAATATTACATGATACTTATTACATCCAAACGATGTTTGATGGAAATATGGCAAGATGTCTTCATCTTCAAACTCATCAATTGTAACTTTCTTCCATACATGTCGTTAAAATCTTCCAAGGTTATTTTAGCAGTAGAACATTATAATTCAGAATCAACCAAACCCTCACTTAACCAATTGCATTGCTGTTGAAACACCTTAACCTGTTAGCTAGCATAGGCCTCGCTCTGCCTGTGCATTAACTGCCAATGCCATATGTATACACCTTTCCAAATGGCAAACATTTGCAATGCTTTACTTTCTGTAAAACTATTCTGAAGACTTTGAAATCCAATGTAATTACCTTGACAGCGTTTGCAAAGGATTTATTTATTTGCATAGAGGCTTTTACTTATTTATGCCCCCCCCCCAATACACTGCATAACTGCACACCCCATCCATATGAAAAAGTGGTGGCACTGGGGAGGGAATTCTGCCACTTTTTCTCGGCTATTAAGTGGTTAAGACTGTATATTGAATCTGATATCATATACCAGAGGTGGGGAACCTTTTACTGTTAGAGGCAACATGTAAATTAGGTAATAATAAAGGAGGGCATGGGCTGATGTTCCTATAAATTGCTTTACAGGCCATTTATGTATGAGTATTTTGCCATGTATGCTGTATACTGTTAAAGGGTCACAAGTGGGACCTACTTTTGTATAATGGTCCAGAGCCTCAAGTAATCTTAAGATGTCCCTGCCTATGACATATCACATTGCTTTGTTTTTAAATTGAGCAAAATAATTTTAATTTGAAATGTTCTTTTTAAATTCTACCTGCAATTCAGACTTTTTCAATAATTTAGATAAAGTTTTTGGTTTCAACTACATTAAAATTGAAACTTGGTTCAAAATAAATGTTTTATTTTTGTGTGAATTCAACTGTTATAAATTTAGAAAAAAAGACAAATTAGATAAAGATTGATAAAACATTCAAAACACTTTTATGGTATTGGTTGTCATCTTCCCTCCTTATATCTTTAACATGTCCAAAAATATAAATTTACATGATTCTGTATTTATCTTTGTATTACAGAATGCAAGTCAAATTGCTTTGAAAAGTCAATTTGTGAGGCATGCTTTCTCTGTGTTAGATTATTTCTTATACTAAATCTGTTATGAGTATTGTATTTTGAGGTCATCATTGATTATTAATTCAATTTTTAAACTGCAATAAAAGAAATTTCTGTGTCTTTTGCATTTTTATATTTTTATACCATAATTTTTTTAAATCTATTCTTTAGACAATTTTTCTTTAATTCTTTTAAGAATACATTTGCCAGTATTATGTAATTCATATTTAAAAGCAACAAATTTGGTGTTATAGTTATTAAAATGATTTTATGTTAATAATTCACAATAAATTAATTTTTATTTTAGAAATTTTTTACTTTTAATTAATTTGGTGTTTATGTTTTTAGGTGGCTTGGAAACTAATTGTTCTTTATATTTTGTGTGATGCTTATGAAAAAATGGCATCCCAAAAACATTTTAGGAACAAAACATTGAAATCTGATGCATTTATTAATGAATTAGAATTGAACTTCTATTTCATGTGCATAAAATCTTTTTTAGGTGAGTATCTTTACATAATAAAAATAAATCATTTGTGAAAACAATAAGCAATAAATACAGGGATGATCAAAAAATGTATTTACATTTTGATGAAGAAAAGTGTTTATATTATCATAAGTATTATGGTGAATAAAATGACAAAAGATTCAATAAGTTTCAAACTGTAATTCACCCATCTGCAAACATTTTTTGAGCATGTTACCAAAATTGAGGGTGACATCTCAGGTCCCTACTAGAATTGCATGACTAGCCATTTTAATTTCATAGCAATTTTTCTCTAGTGTACACAGTTTTTTGCTGTACCCACATTTTTGGGAACCCCAAAGTAAAAAAAAACACATCACTTGGAAAAAAAAATTTTGGGTTTTTTTTAAACCCCTTTGAAAAATATTTTTTACTGAGCTCTTCTTCTGGGCTCGTTCAGTGTTTGTAACAATTGGATATTAAATTTTATTTTGCTCTTTGAAAAACAATTACACTACCTTATTCATCCTGTTTCACACCCCACATTGCGATGTTAATTTCTGAGGTCTATGTGAATGAATCTAACACTCTTAACAGAAGATGTTTTTGCTTGTTGATATGCGTACCCCCTAATTTTTCTATGCATATCCCTTATTGTTCCATCAGTTTAAAACATTGCAAAGGCAAGCTATGCTTAAGTGTGTTGGTGGTTCCTTTCCATATTGTTGCCTCCAATGTCGTTAAACTTCACTGGTATTTTCGAATACCCTTTGAAAATGTTTTTCACGCTCAAAATCAGACATTTTTGCCAATTTTTTCCCAAAAAAAATTAGCCCATCTGTCACTAAAATATTTTGAACATTTTGAAATACTAATGCCAACTGTTAATACCAACTCTTAAAACCCTAACCTAATGGGATCTCAAACTTATTAACATAACCCCACACACACATTCAAAGTGTGTATACATTTTTTAAACACCCTTGTATTTTGAAAAGTATGCATTTTTTACTTAAAAAAAACATTTAATTAAGGGCTTATTAATGCAATATAACTTATTTATTGCTGCTTTTAAAAAAATTTTTTAAAAAACTATTAACTTTTTTTAAATTTGAATATTAAATGTCTGTAAAAAATTTTTGCATTTTAACATTCATATTTTGGGAAAAAAACTTTTTTTTGCTTTTTGCTTTGCTGCCTTGTCATTATTCACAAACATGATTTTTTTTTTTTTTAGAATATTTCATTTTTTCTACTCTTGTTGTTGTTATTTTTTTATCATTCTCAAGTTTAAAAATGCTCAAAGGTATGTAAAAGTGTGCATATTTATGTGATATTTATCTTTAAAGTATTTCAAAATCTCATTTAAAAATATTTTTTTTTTAAAAGAAAATTTTAATTTTAATCCATTACTGGTAACAATTAGAACACTTTGTCCTAAAATAAATTTTTTCAATCTTTTTATTTCTGGGGGAAAAAAAAGGGGTTAATTTTCAAAAATGCCTTGTACAAATAA
Organism: Trichonephila inaurata madagascariensis; assembly: GCA_019973955.1. Classification (NCBI taxonomy): domain Eukaryota; kingdom Metazoa; phylum Arthropoda; class Arachnida; order Araneae; family Nephilidae; genus Trichonephila; species Trichonephila inaurata. The sequence goes on from BMAV01006754.1 coordinate 5,693, forward strand.
CTCTTAATATTTAATAATCAATATGAAGATTTCAAATTTCATAAAAAATTTTGGTGACTGTTTTTTTTTTTTTCATTATATCGGGCTACTCACCAACTTATGACTAAAAAAGGGTTTTAGAAGGAAAAGATAAGAAAAAGTTTTATAAGATTTATTTTAAATATTGAAATTTAAGCTATGCTTGTATTGAACTGTTTAATAGGGGGGTCGCATTATGGGAAAAAAATAATTTTTAATTGAAACCTACCTATGTGGAAGAAATATTCTGGGGATAAAGGTAAAAAAAAAAATTTAAAAAAAATAATTTCAGAATTTTATTCCACAAAAGGGTTGAATTTCCCAAAAATTATGACTTAATTTTGGTTAGATGATTTTAGCTAAAATACAATATATGAAACCCAAAAAAGCAATGTTTGTTGATAAATGAACACGAGCAATGAATAGTACAATAACATTCAAATTAATTAACCCCCAGCTCTCCCCCCACATGTTGAATTGTTCCAATCTGGTTGTTTTGTCTTCTGTTTGTCATGCTCTGTCATTTAAAAGTTTTTACTAAAGCAGTTGTTAAATTCCCAGATTTTTTTTTTCTTGTAACAGTGGGAGGTCATCTCATAATGTTAAAAAGTACAAAATTTAATTTTTTTTTTTTAAAAATTACTTTGACTACCATTTCATTTTTGTGGGTACAAACCTCAAATTAATTTTTTAATTTGTTTTCCCACTAAATCCCAAAAATTTTTTTCCATATAAATAGGTTTTGATATTCTGAAAAAAGTGTTTCTGTCCACTCTTCTGTTTACTCAACTAAAAAACTTAGTTTTATAAAATAAGTACTTTCACATTAACTAAATGCTAGAAATTAATCACCACAGAATTTATTATTTAGGATAACCTTATTAATCTAGAAAAAGGACAGTATGAATGAAAAATAACCCTTTGATGCTACTCTGAGGATAATTGCTAAATTTTTTCCTAAGACAAATAAATACAGTTGAAATTTGACAAAAAATTGCCAATGACTGGCAGAAAGCATTGTGAAATGATTTGGGAGTAGAAAGCAATGTGAGTATTTGACATTGGACTGCAAATGTACTCTAATATAGATAAATTTTCATTGAAAAGCCTTGTGATTTTTTAAAATGCTCTAGAATTGATAAGATGTTTATCTTACGGTGAAAATCGTTTAACATGAAACTGGCTGTGGGGACTGAAATATTATTTCGTGCTAAAGGATATTGCAAAAATAAATAAATTAATTAATATTCAACAAAATTAAGTTTGTTAGAGTACATTTTATTTTACTAGACATGTTTATATGTATGTATTTAATAAAAAATTAAAAAAAAAAAAAAAAAAAAACATTCACAAGAATTTAAAAAATTTAATTAAATTTTTTAAATGTTTTTTTAAAAAACAATTTAATTTTTGAAAAAAAAAAAGATATTTTTTTTGCATCTCTTTTAGTATCAAATTGTCAAATTGTTTAATGTTGTCCATTTTGTAATTTGTTTCACACTATTGGATTGTGGGTCTCAATAATTCCGTGTGCTTTTCGTGATGTTCCTTATTTCGGATGACATGGGAACAGGACCTCCATTATTTGTTGTTAGACTCTGCATCAATGATATTTTTTGAATTTTGAAAAAACTTAAAAATGTCTTTCTCTGCCATAAAATTGAGGCTGTACACATCACATCATCTACTGAAATGAATTTGCCCAATGATACAGCAAAATAGTCGAATAATACTGAAATTTTCCGAAAAATTTCGTTAAGGGGAGGGAAGTCTTTTCATGTTAAGTGATTTTCGTTTTGTGTTAAGAGAAAAAAAATGCAGGAAAATGCTTAGCAGTTTGTCGTGACTGGTGTATCATTTTGAGTTAACCAGTATTTTGTTTTAACTGTTTTTGCATTAAATCTATTTCTCTGTATTTATCTGATTTAATAATATTCATTCAGTTTTTTTTTTGATTTTCTAAACTTAAATTTAAATATTAAGTTTTAATTAATCTCTCTCTCTATAAAAAAGTTTTTCATCATGCTATAATAAATTTATTTTTCACATAAGGTAAAGTTGGTGTAAATGGGTTATAAAAAGTGCTTGACACATTATGAAGCTTCCAATGTAGAGGTAGAGGCAAGAAATTAGAACTACATAAAACATGTAAATTGTAGTTTTACAATTTGAGCAATGAGAATGAACAGTTTCATAATTTGTACAATGAGGGTTGGTCTGCCTTTATGCTGACAAGGGTATTCCCCCTCCCTAATGTTTAATTATTTTTCTTTTTCTCATTCAAAGGTTCTCTTCTAAAAATTTGTTTCACAGCATTGTTCTTGCAAGTTATGGAAAATTATTTATGCTTCCTGTTCTAGTCTGGAGTAAAGATGATGAATACTGTGAAGTTTTAATAATATTGTTTATTTTCCTTTCCCAGATTCAAGTTATCAGAGGTATTAATTTTATTTATGACTTAAAGTATTTTAATAATTGCATTTTTAAGAATATATATTTTTTAACTCATTAAAATCAATGATCATTTTCTTTGTTTAGTAAATATAATGAAATTATATTTTTATTAAACATTATTTGAACTAGTGATGTAGAAACATTTTAAAGTGTAAAAGCTATGGTCTAATATAATTATGATCACATTTTTCATGGGATATCTTTAGCTACATATTATAATAGTGTTACCAGTGATGCACACAAGGGGTGGTCCGGACCTCCCCCCTTCCCCTTCCCAGCCCTGGATTTTTTTTCAATTGATGATAATCTTATGTATATAGTATACAAAATTAAATTAAGTATTTGTTTTACCAATTTATTTTATTTGTTAATGCTATTATTAATTTAATAATTTACTTTTCACTGTTTTTTGTTCCCCAAACTGACAAAATCAAAAGAATATGTTTAGCGGTGTACTTAGGTATGATACGCGAGAATGGTTGACTTTCGACCCTAGACCTACCCCTTGAAAATTTTTTGTGTGTCATTGAGTGTCACTTTTAAAATGTTAGTTAAATCTCAAACTATTAATTTGTGCTTTTATTTTTGAAAACTTTATTGAAAATATATCTTTATTTTAATTGCATCCAATTTTGGTGCACACCTTGGTGACAAAAAACATTTGACACTAAAGTTGATAAGTTGCCAAAATGGAAACCATTCTGGTAACTCTATTGGCTCTGTAACTGAGCAAAGTTTAACCTTTTTTTGTTTTGCCCATAGACACAACATCTAGCGTATATTTTGTTCTTTTGACATGAAACTTGAATTTCCATCAGAAAGAAGATAAAATCTGTACACTGTTCTGCATAAAGATAATTTTTCTTTTCCTAAGTGGAATTATCACAAGGAAGAAGAAATTCTGAATAATATTCACAAGTTTCAAAGCAGTATAATGACGGATAAAAATTCTATTTTATTTTCAAAGCTAAAGTTATTTACCCAAAAAGGTTTTGGGGGGCGTCCCCCCACAGACCCCTTTTTTTTATTTTTACTAAAGCTTAGGCCATGGCCTTTTTGGCTGTATGTTTTTCAAAATATAAATCCCCTTTAAAAGAAGTCCCATGTATTCTTTACTGAACGTTGAAAAAGAAAACCCTTTGATGTTTGGGAATTTTTGAAAAACGCTTTGCTTCATGTTAGGTTTTCCCCCATTAGAAAGTACTTTCTTGATTTTCGACAAAACCCCATCGCTTTTACTGAAGACTTCAAATTTGAAAATTGTCCCTTAAACCCCTGGTTTTTCCCCTTTTAAAAATATTACCCAAGGTTGCAACAAAATCCCGGCCCCAACCAACGAATTTCCGTTTAAAAATTTTCCCCCTTTTCCCTGATTAAGTTGAAGACAAAAAAGAACCTGATTTAATGAATAATAAACTCCAAATTAACACATTATTTCAGCAGTTGGATAAATTTTTTTTATTAGTTTGTATCAGAAAAAATTGGAATTTTTTTCAAATGACCCATTTTGTTAGAACAAAAAAAGACCCCAAAACAAAAAAATTTTGAAAAATGCGGACCATTATTGACCACAGGTTCAGATGAGTCATGAGTATGACCTAACCTTCTTGAGTAGGGTAGGGAAAATTGTTTTTTATTTTTCCTAATGTACAATGCAGGGGAAAGATTTAAATTTTAAAATTTTAAATATTTAATGATGGACTACCATTCGCGGAAGTTCAAGAAATTGTTTTTAGTCAGGAAAATAGTTTTACGAAATCATAATGAAACCCTATCAAAACTATTACATTTTCGCCCATTATTTGGAACGTAAACATCCTTTCTTTTGCCAAAAGGGTATAATGATGGAGATTTTTTTTTCTCTGCATAGAACGAAAAACTTTGTTAAGAATAAAAAAACAAAAATTTCCAAAAAAAAAAAAAATTTTTCAGTTAACTGGTGCACAATAATTCACTAATAGTATTTTTAGCCGTTGAATGAAAAGTGGGAAATTTCTAACAATATGGGTATTTTTTGTGTATTTGCTTATAGGATTTCCAAAAGGTAAATGCAAAAAATTTATATTTTGTTCAGACCCTGATAGAATGAATAACCCCTAATTAACGAACAAAATGTTCAGTTCTGATGAATTCATTAAATCAGGGTCCGACTGTATGATTTTACTATTTTCAATGCTTTTCATGATTTTTTTTCAAATGGTATTTTTTAAATTATGAAAATATTTTTTCTTTTACAGTGACTACAAAATTGTCTAGTCTAATTATAGCCATCATGCTCATAGTAATATCAGAATTAGGGTATTTACTTCTCCAATATATTATATGAAGATAACATCACATTATGCAATGAATATATGTCTGTGTGTACACACAATTAACTGTTCCATATTCTTTTAACATGCATTTTCTGGGAATCATGATGTTAAGAGAAGACTACAATCAAGCGGCAGATTGGGGTGATTGGATAAAGGATACCTGTAAGTTAGAATTGGAAGTATTTGTAATTTGGATGAAGCTGAAATTAAAATAGTAAGCTAGAAAGTATTGAAATCTTCCGATAAAGATATTCTTGGGGTAGAATTGAATTTGAAATGTCAACATTTCGAGTCATATCTGTAAAAGGAAGATTAATAAAGAATATAATTTTATAAATGCAAATGAAGACAAAGAACTGTTGTTGGATGAGGGGACTGGGAGCCCCATCACTCTATACATACATGTATAATGAAAAACTATTCACAGAGTGTTCATAAATATTGAAATTTTGAGTGAGAACTTTCTTGTCAATGATGACTAATGCAAATTGTGAGTTCAATTTCAAAACTTGAATTAGTCAAAAATGAATTGAGAAAGTGTAATACTCAATCATTGTTTAAATAGTTTAAGCTTGATAAGTATTAAAAATGAAGTATCATTAACAGTTGATTTTAAAGACATAATTAACAACCATAGTTTAAAATGTAGGGAATACAAATTTTCAAATAAAACCTCATTTTTTTTGTTGATTGCTTTTATTGAACTTTACATGTATATATGTTACTGTTAAAGTTTAGAAAATTATTGAATTCTGTGATTTAACTAGGTATTCTACAGAATAAAATTGCTTTTGATTGTTAAAGTATGAAATACAGCACTTGAAAGTTCTTTGAACCGCTTATAGCTGCTTTGCAATGATGTGTTTTTTGTTTTTCATTCCGTTGCTTTTAAATGTAGAATTTAGGCAGTGTAGTTATGTTAGCATTTTACATTTTGGAAAACGAACAAATATTTTTGCAACCTGTTTTTTAAGCAATGACTTCTACAAGAATGGAAGATTTGCCTGTAAATAAGGAATATTCAATGGGAGGTTTGAATTTTTTATTAAGTAAAATTTGGGGGCCCAAAGGGAAAAAAAAAAGTCTACACTTCCCGTGACAAATTCTTTGATGAAAGTAAAAAATTTAAAACGGTACAGAAAAAAGTACCACATGACTATTGGTTGTTCCAACTTTATGATATCCTTGAAGTTGTGCTAGTAACAGATGCAAAACCTTTTCTTTTTTCTCCTTTCTTTTTAACTAAAAAATTGCAATATGGGGCAAAATAAGTTATATCTTTTTGCTTTTGCTTTTATTTATAAAAAAATCATCCACAAAAAGGAATAAAATGTTTTTTTTGAGGGGTTTTTAGTTTTTTGGCCCAAATTAACCCTTAAAAATTTAACTTTGAAATTTTTTTTTTTCACTTGAAGGGTATATCTTATTTTTAGAATAACCAAGGTTATTTGGAAAAAACCCTAGTTTTCAAAAAAATTTTTCAATTTTTTCTTTAACGGTAACATATACAAAAAATTTGAAAAAAATTTTGGGGTTTCCTTTTTTTGCGGGCCCCAGGGCTTAAAGGGGTCTTTCATCTCTTTGTTACCTCTATCATTCTTGTTTTTTCAAAGGCTATGGGGCCTTTTTTCAGGGGTTCTACAGTTTTATTTTTTAAAGGAATTGAAGATTTTTGTTTTCCCTTATAACTTTGAAAGCAGTAAAGATTTCAATTAGTTTTATGAATTTAATTAAATATTCAATATATATACACAAAATATTTTTTATTTCATCCAATATTTTAACAATTATGTGTTTAATATAAAAAAAAATAAAATTTTTTAAAAACCCCATGGTTATTTTGAAAGGAACGAAAAAGTTTGGGCCGGGGTCTATTAATAATAACAAATTTAATAATAAAAATTTTTTCTTTATTGAAATTAAAAAAACAATTTTTTCCAAAATTTTAAAGTAAAATGTTCTGTTTATATAAAAAAAATCAATCCCGGCTTTTTATATATCTTTTCTATATAAAAAAAAAATTTTAAAGAATTTTTTGGGTTAAAAAATTTTCTCTCCATTGTTGAAACTAATCTATCTTATATATTCAATGTTGTGTGTGTGCATCTCTTACAAAGAAGTAAACTGATGTTCAATTAGTAACATTTTACTTATTTTATTTTTTATCATTGTTGCATGTTTCTTTTTTTGTTGCCTACTTTAGGGGTCTTTAACCTGTGGCCTGCTTTCCACAAATGGCCCGCTAAGGCATTTTAGTGGCCCTTCATTTAAATTTGTCTGCTTTTTATTGTTTTATTTTTTCTGTTATTCTTGATATTTAAAACATTTCATTGATGTGTTTGATATCTATTTGAGATAAAATTTCCGGTGCTAATTTGATATATGAGAGCTACGGGCCAAGTTGTTGTTTATGTTTGCCAAGATAGCGATACCTTGATATTTTTATCATGTGGCTGTGCCATGGGGAAGACGTATAAAAAGTAAATTTTTCCTTTTTTTCGGGGTAACCTTATTCATTTCAGACGATTTTAATTCGATTTCTTTAAAAATTGAACCATTTTCATTGCAATCATTCTTCAAGCTACGGATTCAGTCTTCTGTTGCATTTTGTGCTATTTTTAAAAATATGGATATTTCTATTATTGATGAGTTCCAGGATATTTTTCTTAAAGAATACGAGGGCTGCAAATTATTGCTGAAAACTACGAATTTCCACTTTATTTTAAAAAATACACTTTTAACCTTTCTTGTTAGATGAAATTCATTAAAGGAACTCGCAGTTTTTGGAATATTGCAATTTATCAGGAATTAATTTTTAATTTTAACATATAATATATAATTATGTTATACAATTATTTTTGTATGTATTATTATATTATTTTTTATAATTATTATATATTATATATAATAATAATTACTATATTATATGATTATATATTGTTATATATAATAATTACTATTAAATTATATTATACATGATTATCATTGTATATTTACATACTATAATTATTATTATATTACATTGATATTAATCATTCATTGATATTGGTTGATTTTCAATCTATTCCTATATTATTTATTTAAAATATATTTCAAAACAGTTCTTTAAAATTATTTTCCGGACGATTTGTTGCTGCTAGGCCGCCATGTTGGATTCCATATCACTCGACAACAAGCGCTGCTTGACCCGTGGCACTCGGATATCAAATTAGTTCCATACTTTCTGAAAATGACGAATTTTTCAAAATATATTCTCTGTATCTTAAATAATTTTAATTATAAAAAATCTGGCTATGCATAAAATCTCAGGAAAAAAAGGTGGAATTTTACAGGTTTGCAAACGTATTTTAATTCGACTTCCATTTAACTTTTTTGAAACTGATATATATAAATAATAATTCCCATTAGTAATAAAAAAAGCCCATTAGTAAAATATATATATTTAATCACGTTAGTTTCATCGTACAAGTTTTTAAAAAAATTTGTTATGGTCCTGACCCCCAGGACTCTCTCTTAAATAATTAACTGTAATTTATCCACTCTAACGGGATATAATCGCAACTTTATCTCTCAAAAATGAAAACCTTAACGTATTTTAAAGGAATATTACATAAGACACCTGGTATGATATCTTTCCACCAATCACAAGATCACGGAAGTCATGTGAATTTTGGAATTTCCGGTTGCCGCTTTGTATTAAAGCTTACGTTTCCAGGGTAACGTAGCCCACTTCTTGTCCTCGTCATGTAAAACGCCTCTCTTTGTATTTTTTTGTTAATGTCTGCTTTGATGCTTTTTTTTTATGCCAGGTCGTTTTTAAATTCTGTTTGTGTGTGGGTGTTTTTTTTTTCATGTGAAATAAACCAAGATGTCAATGTATCCAGCCTCGTAATTGTACAAAATCGACTACCACCAAATCATCAATATCTTAATTAAAATGGGAATAAACTCAGCAATTTCACAATACAGTAAAATTCGTTCTCTCTATATAAACTGATGCAATAAATTGAGAGAATTTGCATATTTTATCGAATTGCATGAAAAGAACTGAACGGAACGGAATGAAAGATCACTGCTTCTGGATAAAAATGCAAATCTTGTACGGCAATTACGTAAGCGTAGACGCGTGTGTAGGAGGAGCCAGCAGAAAAACAGGCTTTATAAGCGCGTGTAAGTTCAGACGTATTTCGTTCGCCATCACACCTCGGCGAATTTCTTGGTGCTGTTTTGAAGCAATCGGTTCAATTCAAATTGTAACAGTAAGAATGGGTAACCACCCACGTTTAGATGATGGAATGAGGTGTGGCGAATTGTGGGGAGGCTAGAAGCAGAGCAGTGTAAAGTCCAGAATTGTAGAGAATTCAATTTAACCTCCAGCGTCGTGTGTAACTTATGGAAACCTTTCCAGGATATTGGGTTCATCAAAAGAAAGCCTGGGCTGGGTCGTCCAAGAACCAGGACGGCCAGAGAAGATCGCCATTGGTCGATTATAGCGAGGCGTAACATAGAGGCTACAACTTCTCAGTTCTCTCGTTACTTGTATGCAGCCACAGAAACCCGTATATCAAGGGTGACCGTTTCAAAAGACTATGAGAGAGGATTATTTGCCAGAAGACTTGCTGTTTGTGTCACGCTCACGTCTACGAACAGGAGAGTTCGCTTATCATGGTGCAGACAGCATAGTGATTGGAGTATGGATTAATGAGTAACCGTTCTGTTCACCGATGAGTCCCGTTTCAGCCTAAACACCGATTCTCGCCATACGTTCATATGAAGAAAACCAGGGACCCGCTAACTACCGCTTCAGCGGTGCATGTGGCCCCGAGTTCATTTTAATGGACGACAACGAGAGGCCACATAGAGTTCTTCTGGTCGACGAATTTCTAGAGAGTGAGGATATTCGCCGTATAAATTGGCCAGCTAGGTCTCCAGACCTCAACTCTATAGAGCAGTGCTCCGCAACCTTTTTATCGCCGCGGACCGGTCAACATTTGTTAATTTTACCGCGGCCCGCTGAGGGGGAGGATATTGATTGTTTATATTTTAGACTGTTTTGATTTAATAATTTTAATTTAATTGTATTTATAATCGTGACTTCTGAATAAAATATAGCTACACCAAAAAATGAACATTAAGTGATTTAACAAGGAATATTAAGTGATTTTCATAAAAAGTAGCCCAAACCTAAGAAAAACATGCCACAGTAAATAAAAGAGAAATAATTTAATGTTTCTTTGCGCGGACCGGTAGTATTTGATCCACGGTCCGGGGTTTGGAAAACTGCTATAGAGAATATGGCTGGAGCTCTGGAGGGAGAACATGTGCAATTGCACCCCTTCCCAGAGAACATCAGAAAATGAAAACTAGCGTTGCTGCTGAAGAGTGGGACGATGCCCCAATAACTGATTAACTGCCTTTTTTCAAGTATGACATCACGTTTCGAGTCCTTTATAGCTGTAAAAACCCCTATTAACTCATTCCTTTGCTTATTCTGCTTCCCCTGTTTCATACCTTCCAACTCCAACGAGTGTTACGCATGGTCATGCGTGTGTATTGCAATTGTTGAATGGTTATTTGTTTTGTATTATATCAATGTATGTACGTATCAAATTTCATTAAAATCGGTCCAGTAGTTCTAGAGATAACCGATCAAGTGTGCAAATTCTCTTAATTTCTTTACATCGGTATATATACGCAGATCTGTAAACACCATCTCTTCCCTAAGAATCCGTTGCAGTTATGTAAAACAAACCTTCCTTTTTTAAATATAAATCTCTTGACTACAATATTTTTCTGACAGTCGTATGCCCCCGAATCACTGAATATATTATTGTAGCCCGCGGATCATTGTAAATTTAACAATTTGGCCCTCGAGTTTGAAAGGTTGAACACCCCTAGTTCAAAGCAATATGAACCATCACATTCTTTTCCCGTTGGACATGCCATCTGCATGACGCATTCGTATCTGTATTTTTTTCCTCTCTCATCTTTTTGGTTTCTGATAAAGAATGAGGAGGAAAATGGAGTGGCTGAATAATATTTACCTCTGATAAGAACGAAAAGTGCCGGATAACATTTTCGATTTTTAAAAAAGAAATCCCACACCTTCATGATGTTACGTAAAAGAGCATTTCCTCGTGTTCTCAGGCGTGAGTTGAAAAAATTTAAAATAGAAAAAGTAAAGTATCTGAGGTGGGATCAGAATTATCGGATGCATTCTATACTGAATAGGGATTGAATTTAGGAGACTTCCTGTCATGTCATCTGTTTAACACAGCACTAAATGATAGCAATAAGGGGAGTTGGAAACCTCTCTCTCTATACATACTGTTGTTGCTCATGCCACCTGTCTGATGTAGTCAGATCAATGCCCACAAAATTCATCGTGGCAAGGGGTTAGAAGTACGCCTGTCGTTGGCCTTGGCCACCATATAGGTGACAGTACGAATTAGCTCGACGAAATCCCCCGAATGGACGATAGATGGTGACACCACCTATCTCTACCTCCACAATTTAGGCATGGAACTGAAGGGGAGGGAAATATTCTTCAGCCCCCTTGCACTCGTGATTCATCCCACAAGACTTTCGGACCCACTGATTTAACGAGCACGTACTCCGTGTGTATTCGGAGTGTATTTGGTGGCATCGGGCATCGAACCCAGGCTTTCCGGTCTGGAGTCCGATGCTCTACCCACTAGGCTACCCACAGCCCCCTCTATACATACTGACGATGTTAAGTTGGCTGTTTTCGATGCACCTTTTTTCAAAATCTGTTATATGTACATGCTTGAAATTTTTCATACAATTAAAGTACACCTTTCTCATTATACCGAAATGAGCTTTCAGCTGATTTTGAATTTTTTAAAAAATTTTAAATATTTTATCAAACATTGCTAAATTTGACCCATTTTTCACATAAAAAATTTGTAAAAAATAAAGTTTTGGGTTTTTTTACAAAAAGCTCATTTCAGTATATATTAGCCATCATTATAAGTATATCATAAAAAATTTACATAACTGTGAACAGTAGTTTCTTAGAAAAGGAATCATCGAACATCAAAATTTACATTTTGAGATAAATTGATTTTAATGTATACAGTAAGACTTCTAATCGGTCAGGAAGTAAAAAAAATAAAAGGCTCAATTTACAATAAAAGATGCATGTTTTGGTTTATATCAGACGTTCAACTTTTAAGCAAAAACGAAGTACTTTGTTTATACATTTTTCGCCTTTCAAATGGGTGTGGCCCAGTTTCAACGATTATTTAAAAATGGGTTTTAAGGGCTCCTAATTCCCCTGGAGGTTAAAGTAAGGTATTTTTAGAAAGGTTACGATCTATACAATTTGAAAATGTAAAAATCTCAGATTGTCAAAAAAAATATAATTTTTAGCTTTCCAACGCAGGCTGGTATACAATTTCGGAAAATAATTTTTGTTAAATTCGTACAACTGCTAGCATTTGCAGTCAGTATCGATATCATGGGAAGAACTAAGGCAGCCATAATAAAGGCTTTCAGTGCACTCGAGACAGCAGCAAAATACAAAAGATTGGAAGTCAACGAAGAAAAAACTAAATTCATGGCAATAACAAACACAATCTCAAATCTACAACCGCTGAAAATTAATGAATATAAGTTTGAACAAGTGACTCGATTTAAATACTTAGGCACAAAATTGTAAATAATAGTAATGACATAAAAATTGAAATTACTAAAAATAGAACCTAGATGGCTAACAGATGTTATCATGGATTGCGAATCCAGTTTAAATCTTACATAAGTAATAAAACGAAAATACAAATATACACGACTCTGGTAAGACCAATTTTTTTTATATGGTGCGAACGGGAAATTATAAACAAAAAAGACAAAGGAAACTGATGAGCCCGGGAGAAATCAAGGCTGTTTTCGAAAAAATAAAGGGCAATTAAACGGAAGAAATTTTCAGTCAGAAAAAACCTCTTTTTAAATTTACTCAACCTCTGTTAACAATATAGTGTTTTAAAAATTTCAAAATATTCTTTGAATATTTTCTTTTCAAAAAAATTGAAAGCGTACCCATTTAACATTAAAGATTGGGGGAAAAAAACAAAACATTTTTATACCAGAAAAATGAATCCCAAATCAGTTAAAATGGGAATAATGATAAAAAAATACTGCTTTTAAAAGGGTGAAATCAGAATATCATATTTAATTTTTTATTTCTTTTATATCTGAAAAATTTTTTAAATTCGGGTCCTATTCCCTTTAAAATTAACCGAAAACACCTTAAGGTATCCGAATACTATGGAACCATGATTTAAAAACGCATAAAAGTATAATTTTCATGACATTTTTGTGTCACTTAGTTTAGAATACATGTAAAAAAATTGTTTAGGACATTATAACAAAAAAAAATTATTTAAATACAATATTTCGGCAAAAAATTAACTTAGAATAACCTTTTTTCCCAAATGTTCTCCTTTTGTAAAAAATGATTCTATTGTGTATTAACATTTTGCCTGTATATAGCTCAGACCTCTGTACAGAGGCTCCACTATGAGTTGAAAAATTCAGATTATTTTCAGAGTTACCACTAATTTAAATATATAACTATTGGCCTTTATTTCTTAAAATTGCTCCCTTCTGTTGTCGTAAAATATGGATAAACCCACTTCTAAGTTATATATTTCAAAAATTCTAGTTGAGCCTCTGTACAGAGGTCTGAGCTATATACAGGCAAAATATTATTATAATAGAAGCATTTTTCACAAGGAAACATTTGGAAAAAAAATATTCTTCATTTTGCCAAAATATTTATTTAAAAAATTTTTTGTCAAAATATTCTTAAAATAATTTTATACATAGATTCTAATCTAAAAAGACTTAAATATCATGAAATTTATCCATTTATTGCTTTTAAATCACAATTTCAACTGAATCGGATACCTTAATGTGTCTTCTAAATTAATTCCCGGTAAAATATGTTATAAAATATTTTTGTTCTCAAATCATCTCTAAACCATAATCTATCGTAAATTGAACGCCCGTGACCGAATGGATTATCAATGAATCGCTTTTGAAAATCTTTGTGGGAATCATAGTCTTTGCAACGTCAGATAGAAATTATTATTGATTTACATGCAGCAGTTCCAACACGCACTAGACTTGTTGAGGGCTCTGTAGTTTATGGCACAGGGTGGTTTACAAAGACCGTATTAATCTCTGTACTGTCATTAGAAGAGTCTCAATAGCATTCCCATCCCTTAAACTGGGCGTTAAGAGTATTTTGCAGTGGTTTTTTTTTTTTCCGTTCTCCATATTCTCTCATGTACTGTGATGGCGATTTGGCAGTAGCACTTGATGAATTTGCACTATTTTTCTGTTTTTTTTTGTCACTTTTTCGACTGGACTTGCTGCTAGTTATTCTTTTTTCTTTCTTTCACAAAACTCTTTTCCTCTTTGTGCATTTGATTTAGGCATTCTGACTAGAACTAATAATAATTCAACGCACAAATGAAAATTAAAAACAAATTATCCGCCGAACACATAGCCATGTAGCCAAAAATCTTAGGAAATATTTCAAAAAGACACACTTTACTGCGAGAGCTATTTTGTCTACACCGTAATGCATAGATGTTCCCGGGTCTGGGGGAAAAGGACCCCCAACCGGAAGGTGGATAAGTTGAGTAATCGGAGAGGTGGGCAATCATCCAACCTTTTCACGGATATGACGTAAGTCACGTGGTATCCCCGCTCCCCCTTTTCTACCCACTCGCTATCCTGTCACCATGGCGACGACTCGGGAGATGGGGGAGAAGACTACTTCCGTTCGTTTTTTCGATTGTTACGCAAAACTGGGCAAATTTCGCATTCGCTGCTGAGCGCAAAAAGTTTCTCTTCAAAAATACTAAGTTTTGAACTGCTTAATTGAAAGTTGATTGTCTCAGGCAAAATAAAATATTAAAATTTATTTTAAATACGTTTAATTAAATTACTATAGAAAATTATAATGTAGACAACACTCCTTCATTGTTGCGTTTTCCAAAGGAAGTGCATTCGTGAGATTCTGGAATTTGAGGGAGCGTGTTTTAAAATATCTGGAAGAAAACAATGAACTGCCTAGTGGGTGCTTCTTAAGAATGACTGAGATTTAGCTTTTCTTACCGATACTATGGGACATTTAAATAATTTGAATTTAAGATTACAAAGAAAAGATTGTTCTTCTCCAATCCTGATGAGGCCGCGGTAACCGTGGTATAGGTATCGGACCGTGGCTTGCCTTGTCACGAGTTCGAGGCAGTACCACTAAAGACCCGCCGTGTAGGGCGGGGATCACGTTAAAATCTGTCGAGGCTGAAACGTCCTCCCCTTGGTGTGGTGTGGTAGTTAGGAGAGGGTGCCAGCTCGGGGGTCGTCCACGTCACTTGACCATGGTTCAAAATTACTTTGGGCCCTCGCCAAAAGCCCTCGTGTAGCTAAACAGTGCGACGTTAATATTCAATCAATCAATCTCCAATCCTGATTGATGATATATCTTCTTTTGTGAACATACTTTTGCTTTTTAATTCAATTTTTTTTTTTTTGGGGGAGGGGGAAAAACCCATGCACACTTAAAACAAAACATTTGTTTGCATCTTCGAGACTATCTAACGTAGTGACTCAGTAAAAAAAAATCTACAAATTGAAAAACCACAATAAGAAAGTACACTGACTGTTTAATAATTATTTAGAATTAAATTTTTCTGGTTACTCATTTTTATTATATACCTAACCTAATTTATTGAAACTGAAAAGAAAATTTTAACAATAAAATTTAAATTTATACTTTTATCTTATTTATTATATTATTTTTAAATTTCCACTATATATACTTATATAGACTTGCATAAAATATGTACTATTTGTGTTAAAATTTCATAATAAGCCTATAAGTAACATTTTTTCACCTTTTCATATTCTTTTGTCTGTTAAAAAAGTTTGAAGTGGTACGCATACTTTTTTTTATCAGATAGTGGCACACTTCCCATAAAGGTTGGCCACTCCTGTAATAGTGGTGTAAGCCAGGGCTGTCAAACTCATAGGCTAACTTGGACCAAACAAACAAGGTTTAACTTAAGGTGGACCGCAAAAGAAAATTAATATTCATAGAGAAATGTAGGTTTATTTTGAATAATGTATTATAATAAACAAGTATTTTATTTATTAACAAGTTCTATTCCCGGGCTAGGCAAGGTCGACTCAGCCTTTCATTCCTAATGCAGTGGGTCGATAAACGAGTACCAAGCTTGCTTGGAGACTTAAGACTTGGGGTCTGCTTCAGACTGACCACCTGATCGGGACATCTTCTCATGCACCTCAGCGCCCAATGGTCATGTATACTGGGATGGGCATAATAGGCTCTGGCCCTCATTGGCAGTTTCGCCACTGAGTTTGAGTTATTTACTAACAAGAAAATTTAAGGTTTACGTCAGACACTCGACATCTCTTCTCTGCTACTGTCTTTCCTATTTCGGGAGAAATTTTTGTATTTTATTATGTATTAATGTGTTCCGATATACTGGTCGGGCCACAAATTTGACACCCCTAGTGTAAGCTGACTGAGACAATGCTTGGCCGGTAACGGGCTGTAGTGATAGGAAAGAAGTAGTAATGTATGTGTTTGTGAGAACAACAATAATTCATTATTTTTGTGCCACTAGATGGCTGCACCTGTCAAGATGTTTCAGAATCAAGGAAATATGCTTGCAGGGTTTTAGAAAATCCAAATTAATTCTATTCGAATAAATAATAAATGTTAAACTTATTTTATTTAAATTCACTTAATTATTGTTAATTTTTAAAATGATTCTCGTAATTTATATTTCAGTTTTTGTATTTTGTTTTTTTTACCTCTATTGATAGCATATTATTAACCGTAAAGAAAAAAACGTTGGCATTTTTGTAAAATTACTACCACTTGCTTTTCTGACTGCATCGAATAGACTTGCAAAATAAAAGTTCCAGGAGATGCTAATAGGCTTATGAAATCTTTTTGAAACTTAATAATTGAAAATCACGTTAACTACTGATTGAGTGCTACCAAACAAGCACCTAATATGTTTAACTTTTGATGACAAAAATGGTATTCAACGTTCTTCAAAGCATTATGCATCAAACGCGACAGATAATTACGTTCCGTTTCTAAAATCATCATAAAAAAAAAAGTCATATGAACGCTATATTGTTATCAATAAAGCCTAACTAATACGACTGTATAGCTTTTTTGTCATCCGATGAAACAATATAATTGATATAGAGACTCTGACTCCCCTCTTCCACAGGTTTCCAAATGCAAACTGTACAAAATGAATGTAACCTAACACGATGCAAGTGATTTCTTTAGAACAAGTATTAATTTTCTAGAACGTGTGTTTTATGAGAAATTTCATTATAACACAATCTCTGAATACAAACAACAAAGGCATTTCTACCACTTACACATGGGTTGCGTGTGTTCATTTCATTTCTTCGACCTACTTGCACTTTTTTCAGAAGTCATAAAACAGGTATGCTGGAAATTAAGTCTTTAGTGGCATTGTTTTCATTTAACGTTTCTTTTATAGCATTTCCTCCTTTGGTTAAAGACCTTACGTCACTGCGCGTGCGTGAAGCTAAAAAACGTAAACAAAGGCATCGTTATGAGTTTTCCAGAAATCAAAGTAAATGTGTGAAATGATTAAAATTGTTTTTCACCTTTAATATAACGAAAGTGTGATTCGAATACAATGAAGAACTGTTTGAAATTTTTCTGCTAAAGGAAGTTTATATATATTATTATTTATTGTTGTTAACTTTGTTTTTGCGCGGATTTTATTAGCTTCTTAAAGCAGTCAAACATGGCAAATTTTATTTAATGGTGATGTTTATTGATATTTCACCGGTACGAAATCATTTGTTATTTGAAGTTTTTTCCTCGCATGAGTCCATGTTACGGTGTGTTCTGAAAAAGGAATACTAGATGGTAAATAATACAACATGACGAAATTATATATATAAAAAAAATTAAGTTGTTAAAAACTTAGAAATATTGGTACCTAAGTATTAGCGTAACCGCAGCCAAGTTTCCGCCACGTGAATCGCGCCATTTTCCACTAAAATCTGACCACTGTTTTTTTTTTCCTCTTCAAATAACCCTTTAAGACCCGATTCGCATGATTGTGCGGGTTCGACATTCTTATTCCTTTAAGACGCGAAATATTTTTTTTTTAATATTATATTTGCCTGGTTATTAACAATATACTGGCCTCAATGACATTGGGGAAAAATTGCTATCCCCTTAGAATGTGGAGTGTTCCAGCACAAACGTGCGCGAGCTGGGTTTTAAAGGAATAAAACACGAAAGAATCTTTTGAAGTGATAACTTCTTTAGGCGCGTTTTGCCCCGAAGAGTGAACCCCCAAATTTGTGGGGTTTGGGGGCCCTCTTTTCCCGGTTTTCCCCGGCTCCAGTGGGCAATCGTACACGTTTCGGTGATGCTCGTTTAGTTTTGAATTGAAAACTTTTTAGGCGCGTAGTTGTTTTTTTTAAAGTAGAAATTTCTGCACACTTTTTCCCGTTAAGTTTCCTTTTCTTTATTTAAATATTATTGTCTCATGCAGCCCACTTCCACTCAACTTCAGCGAGTGAACGAGAGAAGAGAAACCACAAACGAAAATAAATGGGAAAAAGAAAAAAAAAAGTAAAAAAGATTATTCTTATGTAGGAAATCTAAGATAAAAGAAGAAACGAAACATGAATCATGATTTTTGATTCAGCGGAAAGAGCATTTAAGCACAAAATGTACCAAAAGAATTAAAATCCGAAATTTTAATGAAATTAAATGATGAGAAAATTACCAATATTTCGGTTTATGTTAGTGATGTGACAACTAAGAGATTACAAGAAAATCAAAGCATTAATTGTGAAAAAGTACGAAAGCCCTCTCCTTTCGTTTGCTTAGAGAATTTTAAGAAAAATAAACGGCTCTCTCAAGGGGGAAAAACCTTTCCATACGTAGATGGTGGAAAAGCGGGGAACCAACGGATTTAAATTAAAAAGGAAGAAAAGGGTTGGGCCCAAAGGGAAAGCAAGGGGGATCAGGGGTTTCCAATTCGGCAAAAATTATCTTGAACGTTAATTTTTATAGAGATGGTACGTAAAAATGCATAAAGCGGGAAATTTATAAATATAATCTACAAAAGTAAATTACTTACAAATATTTTTGAATTAAAAAAAATTTAAACATTGTCCTTTACAGAAAAAAGGATGAAATTCTAAAAACCACCCCATGAATTTGGGGTGAAAAAAAAAAGAACTTTTTTTAATGCCTGCATACGAGAAAATATAAAAGAAAAAAATGTAGTACATCCGAACAGTTGGATTCCCTTGCCCAGAATAAATCAGAAGTTTTCACTTCTATTGTGTGACCATAAGCACGAACACAATTCCCCCCCCCTCGAAATTAGTGGATTCATATGTAAGGGACCCCCTTTTTTAATTTTTTAAAAAACCGTTTAAAACGGGGAAAATAGGGGAAAAAATTTTTTGCCTTTGCTTAAAATTTTACCTCTCAGTTTTGAAAATCAGAATAAAAGAAATATCGATCAATTTGCAACTGTTTTTACACCGTCCTTACAACTTTCTCATGAAATTATATTTCTTCTGTCTGGTGAAACTCATCGAAATTTTTAGATGGTTTGATGCACATGTTTACAGCTATATCGTCAGAAATTAAATAATTTCTTTCAAAACTTTCTAATTATTTTCCCAATTTATACTATTATTTCTTTTTCAAAAGAAACCGCCATTTCTTCATTGAATTGTTTCAATTACAGGTAAATATATCCTTTTGAACTTCAGTATAATCGAAAAGATCGAAGTCTTTTTAATTTCGTCAATGGGCCTCATCAACTCCATTTACGTCAATGTGGTTAACAAATTTCTCGCGCGTAATCAATTGGTAATATATCATTGGGGATAATTAAGAAATAATAAATGACTAATCTAGCAATTCTATGTAATATTGTGTAATTTTTAATTTCATTACAAAAATATTATGCAAAAATGAGCTATTTTTACTTTTGAAGGATCATTAGTAAATTGAATTTCCTTTGCAGGTGAAATTAGCCAACAATCAGTTTCAAGAAATTGAAATGATATCAATTGAAATTAACTTTTTGCCAAAATATTGTATTTAAATAAATTTTTTTTGTCATAATGTCTTTTTAAAACAATTGTATGTATTCATTCTAATCTAAGTGACACTAAATATCATGAAAATTATACATTTATGCGTTTTTTTTTAAAACCATGGTTCCGAACGTAGTCGGATACCTTAATTATATCAAAACTCCTCCAAGTGTTCGTTCAATTGATTCCGCTCCACCATTAAGCTTTCACCCCTTAATTCTAAGAACTTCCTGCCTAGAACCGCTCTTCTGATCGTAGCCTCCACCTGATCCTTATTAACGAAAGAAAGGACCGCGAAAGGCATCGTAAATAAAGCGAGGAAAAGTTCGCCTCCGTAAGACAATGAGCCTTCAAGGCCATTTTCATATTGCTGACACCATGAAGGCCACTCAGTAGCCTGTTAAAGAAGGCGGGGAGGCAAGAAAATTAGAGCGGTGAATAAGAATTGGAGAAGAAAGAGAATATAATCTACGACGAGAAGATCAACGCACGAAATGCTCTCTGGTGCTTCTAAATAAAACGACAAAATAAGACTTATAATAGATTGCAAAATTTTTCGCTTATATATAACTGTAACAAGTAATATAAATTTTTTTTAGTCAATTCCTACTTAGATCAACAAAGAAAAATCTTACTTTAGTTACTTTTTATTATATAAATAGTTACAGTTAATATAAATATGTATATACATAAGACAGAATCACAACATTAAGTGGTAATAAATTTTTATTAATTATCATTAAAGTATCGTATTGTCATCCAAAATAATCGTGTATATAAAATTTCAGGTCAACTGAATGCTTTAAAACGTGGGGAAAAAAAAACACCTTTTCAAGTTTGGACACAAGTCGCCAAAAGGGTTGCCAACGTGTCTATTTGGAATTCTTTAAATAATTAGTTTTAATCAATTAATTTTTATTAATTATAATTAAATTATCCTATTTTTATCCAAAACAATAGCGTATATAAAATTTCAGCTCAATGGAACGCTTTAAAATGTATTTTATTAACGATTGAAAATTTCACCAAAATAAATAAGTACACTGCTGTGGCCAATGTAAATGCAACACCAAGAAAGACAAGAGATGGCATAACAAAATTTATTTTGTAGATAACATGTTGACCAAGAAACAAATGATAAAATTTATAGACGTCTGGGAAGTGTGGTTCCTGCCAGAATCAGTAGCCAGAGTAGCCACTCATTGTTGAGATCACCGCTGCCACACTCCTCGGCATTGATTCAAAGAGACTTTAGTTTCGTGACTTGATGTGTTTTTGGTGGTCTACAGATGACCAAGCAGCTTCCACACGTGGAAAGTTGATCTGGTGTGGCAACTGGGGTGTAATCTGGGTCAATCGTTGAGCAAACCATGGACCACATGTTTTCTATCGGCGAAAGATCCGGAGCAAGCCGAGGGGCACAATCTGGGATTGACAGACTGACATGGCCACGTGGTCGCGCATTCCTGTTGAAATATGGCTGTGCAAGCCCTGAAGGTAAGGAAGGACAACTGGCCTCCAACACCTCGGAGATGTAGCGCTGGCTATTTAAAGTACCAGCAATGCGTACTAGAGGAGTGCGAGAGTGATATCCAATACCGCCCCATACTATAATACCCGGTGCAGGACCAGTGTGGGGTGCATAACGCAGCTGTTTAGCATCCTCTCCACGGTGTCTCCAGACCTCGAATCCGAAAATCGTGGTGTTGCAGACAGATGCGTGACTCGTCATTAAAGACACTTCGAGTCCCTGCCGCCCACATCCTTCTTTCATCGCACTATTGGCGGCGGAGACGTCGTGGTTCGGCGTCAAGGGTAGACCAAGCAATGGACGTCTTGCGGACAGACCACTCTGCTGTAAACGGTGTCGAATGATACGCGCAGACACTGATTGGATGCGTTATAGACCCAATGTGCTGTGCTATGGTTCTGATATGACTGAGCGATCCGTCACCGCATGCGCACAATTTGCCTGTCCTCACGTGAAGTGGTGCACTGAGGTGGATGCGATCGACCACGTCGGTCCGTCGTACCCTCCCTGCATCGAACGGTCACATATCCGCATTACAGTTGTTTGGTTTCCGTCCAACACACACGATTTTCCTGAAAGATAATCCACAATCTCGGTAGACCACTATCCTTCCAATTGTCGAACTCGGATATTTGATCAAAAGCGACGCGTTTTACGAGACATAATTAGTCGTTTTTTTAAAAACCACAAGAAAACACAATTGCCGAACTTGAAACTCGAAATCTAAGTTTATATATAGCGCTTTGAGGTGTCCACAAGCGCGTGATGTGTGTCTGCGCTGAAATTCTAATCATTTGATTATCTCATCTCCGCTATTGCATGTTGTAAATTTCATGTTATTTGTATGCTTCCTTCAGGGTTTTGCATTTACGGTGGCCAACAGTGTATATAGAGAGTGTGAACTAATAGTGTTGTGTAGGAATTGAATAAATACTTAAGGAGACCTTGAATTATTTACACAAATTTTTTAATTTAATGATTTTCATAATTTTTTTTTGGTTGCCTCCTATGTGTATGTACGATGTAAAACAGATTTTGTGCTCAACATTTCATATAAAAAGCTAATCATTTAATTTTTTAAGGAAAAAACTTAAAACTTATGAATTGATTTTAAAATGCTACCTGTCCTACAAAAATTGACGTACATATATGAAATTTGATTCACAAGTACTCCAAACTATGTATAACAAAAGTTAGCTTGGGTTTTGCGATAATTATGACAGGTATTCATACAATTCCTTTTCTGAATGCTTATTGAAAATTCCTTAAAAAAATGTATAAATTCTAAATTCAATTATTTTTTAAAAAAATAAGTATTGTTTTGATTGAATACCAATTTTTATTTCATGTACTATTAACAACAAGTGAAAAAAAATTCCAAGCATTAAGCACAATAGAAAATAAGCCTTAGCATTTTACATGAAGACAAACTAGTTATTTTATCTTTCCGAGATAAGTCAGGTTAAAGTTTTGATTTGCTATTGGGATGTGAATAAAAACAAACGTAAAAGTTATCACAACTCCGCGTTTTTTAAACTTAGAGCTTTCAAGTCTTGTGAGTTTGTAGAAAAGTATATAAAAAAATAATTTAGTCTATATAAAAAAATTATATTTGATTTTTTCAATCGAATCGTACTGTGTCCCACTAAATAAGCTCTCTCAGAAGTGTAAAGCTTGAACTATCTAAGATAATTTTCTGCTTATAGAGTCTTGTTATATGAATGTAAATTCAAAATATTTGGAAGGTATTTTTGGATCCAAAATTTTATGTCAATCTCTAATATTTATTAGTAAATTTAAAATCACATGATTTTATTTTGTTTTGTAGCTCCAATAAAGTAAGAGTTTTGGCGGGGGTGCCAGTGGTTAGAGCACCGGACCGGACCGGAAGGCCTTTCGATGCCCGTACCGCGAAATACCTCCGAGTACATCGGGAGACGTGCTCGTAAATCAGTGGGCCCGGGAAAGTCTTGTGGGCTGATTCACGAGTGCAGGGGACTGGAGAAAATTTCCCTCAAATTCAGTTTCATACCTAAATTGTGGAGGTGGAGATAGGTGGTGTCGCTATCTATCGTTCCTTCGGGAAGGCCTTTGAGCACCCCCAGAGTGTTCTCCCTCTAAATTGGGGTGGAATCGGGCCAAATCGTACTGTCACCCTGTATGGTGCTCAAAGCTAGGCAATGACAGGGGCACTTTGCCCTTTACCATGATGAATTTCATGGGCCTTGATCTGGCCTTTGCCGATCATGTGGCATTAGTAACAACAACAACAGTAAGAGTTTTGGTATCAATTTTCTATGGGTTTTCATTTGCATAATTATAGCAGAAACATAAATCATCTAGAAATAATTTTTGTATTGATTTTAATCGTGAGGAATTTGATTCTGTTTCATTTTCATTAATTCATTCACTGTCAGGTAAAATTTAGAGTGTCTTGCCCTAGGTGCCAAGATTTAATTTTAAAGAACATTTTACAAAATATAATAATATTAAGTTCACGCGTAAGAGTCCCACTTACGAGCTATCTCGTAGAGGGATCTTCATATACAAACATTTTCTTTTCATTTTTGATTTTATAAGCTAGTCCCCAAATTTCATCTGGAAGCAGTCATGTGTAATGTTATGTGAGACTTTCATACAGATGTGTAATGATCCTCACTAGGAAAAACCTATAAGGCAATGCTAGCTATAATGAGTGGTAAGGTAATAAAAATGGACTGATGAGTAATAATTAGCATACCTCAGGAAATAGCTCTACCCTACTTCGAAATTTTCCTGCAGGATACATACATGCTCCATAACCAAAGTACGGTGATGGCCAAAATTGTGGACACTTTTTAAAATTGTTATGTTTTTTAAGTTTGTATGCTTAAAGAAAATGTTACGTTGCATAAAATGCAAAGTCTTTTATATCATTTAAAAAAAAATTTAGAACACTAAATTCAATACAAAAAACAAAACTCAAATATTTGTAACGCAAAAGGAAGTTATGCTGCAATAACTGTCGATATACATTAGATACTGATATGATATAGCAGTGAGTTATCACAGCTTAGTTAGGTTGCCTTTATTCTTTATTATAGCCTTACATCGATGTTTCATTGAGCTGAAAATAGTTTTAAGCTCTTCCTTCGTTATTATATGATGCCCAGGAAACAATTATATCTTCAATTAGTTCATTTTTATTTCATGGGTACCTCATTCGGAAAACAGTTTTCAAACGGTGCCACAAGTTTTCCGATTGGAACGAGGCCAGGAAAGTTTCCTTGCCAGGACAACAACTCAAAGATCTTTAAACGGTACCAAACTTTCAATTACTTTACTGTGTAGCAAGGAAAATAATCCTGCCGAAAAATAAATTAAGCATTGTTGATACATGGTGGAAAGCAGAAGTTTGGGTTCTAGAATGATGTCAATGTATTTTATGACATTCAGTGTCCCATCGATGATATGAAGGTGACCGATACCATCTGCTGATATGCATGATTAAATGATAAACCAATGTGGGTACCTCACAGTTCCCTGGATGAAGTCAGGATGTAGCATTTGTGCTATTCTATGTATTACATATTTTAGTCTATCATTACCGAATATTTTAGTTTCGTTCCTCCTTATAACTTGTGACCAATAACTCTTTGTCCAATTAATGTGTTCCATCGCCCACTGTAGTCCCTTTTAGTGCTGCTATAAATTGAGATACGGCCTTTTTCGTGGAATTCTACTTTTTAGTTTTATAGCTGCTAATCTACTCCTGATTGTTTTTGAATTGACAGAAACACCAGTATCATTCAGATCACTTCTGATGGCGGTCCATAAAATTCTTTTAACGTAGTATTTTTGTTTTTCTGTCATCAACAGATGTTGTGCACCTTTTTCAGCCTTTTTTTGTTTTGTTTTTTGTATTAAATTTGTCTCCTGACATCTTAATCAAAGCTTTCAGTCTCCAGATGTAGTCACTGAACAACCCACCTGTTATGTAATTTTATCGTAGGAAATACCACTTTCTCATCACACATGTGTCCAATCTACTCTTTTATTTGATGTCATTGCTTTTTGACAAAATATCATAGTTATCCTGGCCAGGAAACAGTCCTGATCTCGATCCTATCGAAAACTTGTGGTACCGTTTGAAAGCTCTTGTCCGAATGAGGTACCTACGAAATAAAAAAGAACGAATTGAGGATATAATTGTTTACTGGCACCATGTAATAATGAAGGAAGAGTTTAAGACTATTTTCAGCTCAATGAAACATCTATGTGAAGCTGTAATCAAGAATAAAGGCAACCTCACTAAGCTCTGATAACTCACTGCTATCATCAGCATCTAATATATATCGACAGTTATTGCGGCATAACTTTTTTGCGTTGCAGATATTTGAATTTTGTTCTTTGTATTAAATTTTGTATTAAATTCTCTTTACAATGATATAAAATACTTTGCATTGTGTGCCTCGTTAAATTTTCTATAAGCATACAAACTTTGTGATAGGTGATCTTTGCCCCTTTTTTCTTTTGGGTCTTCATAAATTTAAAGGGTGGGGGGTTCTGAAATGAATATATATAAATTTTAGAATTTTAATATAATTTATTAAGATTTTAAACAAATTTTCAAATATATTGGAAAAACTTATATTAAGTGAGAATAAACCAAAACCCCTTTTAGCCGTAGCTGAAAAATCGCGAAAACCACTTATTAAATAATTATATTATCCGCCTTCCTCAATTCTATTAATATTACAAATTTCAAAAAATAACTGCCCTACCTTGAATTCCCCCAAAGGTTAATCCCCTTTCCGAAAGAAGTTAGGCTGCGTGCAATAGTATGCACCTTGGTAATGGCTAGATATCCGTGATTCTTGGTGGGCCGTCAAAACACTTTTTCCCTTTTTTCCAACAGAACTTTTCTAAATTCCACCCCGTTTACTAAAATTCTGTTCTTTTTTTTTAAATTTTTTTATTTTGTTTTGGGGTTAAAAAGTTTTCATTTCCCTCGGATTTGTTAAAAAAAAGATTTGGGCCAAAATTAAAAATCTTTTGGCCCTTTTCCAAAAAAAAATGAGAAGCGTCCATTTGGGGGCAGTGACCCCAAAGGGGTCACATAGACCCCGGGGGTTTTGACACCCGCAAGGGGGCCCCGTTAGCAAAAATAATTTGGGGGCATTGAGGTGTAAATGGGGGTCTTGTGATATTGGCTCCTTAAACGATGGGATTTTTAAATTTTAAAAGAAAACAATCAATGGGAAACCCAAAATTTTTCTTATTTAGCAGATTTATTTACTAAATTTAATGAGGTTAGTTCGCCTTACAAGGAGACAGCATAAAATTTTTTTTAAAACAGGAACCATTTCAGTGTTTCTTTCCAGAGTTAAATTAAAGAAGTATAATACTGCAGGTCCGGAATTTTTTCAAATTAACCCTTACAATCTGTCAGCGCGTTTTAACCAACGTTCACATTTAACTGCCTTTTATTCAAATTTTGAAACTAGGTTTAAGAATGCTTTGACTATGGCAATACCACAGTAGGCAATGCATTTATATGGTCATATTAAAAAAAAAATGTCACATGACAACAGAAACTGATCGTGATATGCACCAATGGAGATTTTAAAGTTTAGAAACGGATGCCAGCAATTTTGGTTTTAAAAAGGCAAATCTGTGATTTTTCCGGAATTATGGAATATCGTGAGGATGTTTTAATTTTTTTTCCTAGTAAGAAGGAGTTTTATCGCAGTTGCCAATCTCCAAAAAAAAAAAAAAAAGAACCTGGACACTTAACTGAGGAGATTTAAGGTTACACCTGACAAGATTGATACTAAATGTTGAAAGTTTGTTATTTTAGTGCCAGATTCATCCTCCCATTAAAATCAATTGTGTGTTGTTTGGTTATTTTATTTAACAGTTATTTTTTATATTAATTAACTTTTAATTTAATTAATTAACATATGCTTTTAAACTTTTAACTATACTTCATTAATAATAAAATAATAAATTTAATTCTTTTAAAGTAGTAATAGTAATAGCTGTCAAAATGACATTTAAGTCGATAAATTTTCAAAAATGCAATATCATTAAGGCAGGGGTCTACCCCATACCGAAAAACATGGCAAGGGGACTTTGAGACAAAAAAAAACGCAGCAACTGATTTTCACATTGCTTCATTGCTTAGAACATCTTCCCCCACAGAAAAAAAAATTATGCCTACAAAGCCATGTCGAATGTGTACAAAGCAGCACACACACACACACACACACACACACACACACACACACACACACACACACACACACACACACACACACACACACACACACACACACACACACACACACACACACACACACACACACACACACACACACACACACACACACACACACACACACACACACACACACACACACACACACACACACACACACACACACACACACACACACACACACACACACACACACACACACACACACACACACACACACACACACACACACACACACACACAAGGTATTCTTGCCCAGTGTGTCCCAACAACCCAGCACTTTTCGTTCAACCTTGCTTTAAAGCTCATCGTACATAGTAACAACAATGAAAATATTTTTAAATTTTTGAAATATATTCATGTATATGTATTGTTATTATGTTATAATCTAATCGTCAAGTTATAATTTTAATAATAAAAAGTGATAATTAATATGTTTTTTGTACTATATAAATGTTTAATTCCTCTCCTAGTAATGTTTAACTCAAATGGAGATATGTAATCAATCTAAAATTTCAGCAGTTTTAGTACACACGCGTATCACGAGGTATCTCGTAACCGGCAGTTTTAGCACATACGCATATCACGTGGTATCTCGTAACCGGCAGTTTTAGCACACACGCGTATCACGAGGTATCTCGTAACCGGCAGTTTTAGTACACACGCGTATCAGAGGTCCCCTAACCGGCATTTTTTAACAAGCGTATCACGAGATATCTCATAACCGGCAGTTTTAGCACACACGCGTATCACGAGATATCTCGTAACCGGCAGTTTTAGCACACACGCGTATCACGAGGTATCTCGTAGCCGGCAGTTTTAAACACACGCTTACTGCGAGATATCTCGGCAGTCAATGGGTTAAATAAAAAAAAATTTAGTCCCGGTATGATATTGGAATAATAATCATAAGATTTAGTGAATAAATTATCACAACTGCGTTTGATTTTCTTATTGTACTATCAAACTTGAAAAATTTTAGTTTTATTTATATTTTTGTAATGTTTTTTTTAAAATATTTTTTAAATACTTTTATGTTTTTTTTAAATAAAATTTTATTTTTAAACCCAAAAAAAAATCAGGGTTTTTTCTTTTTATGGTTGAATTTTTTTTTTCTACCTTCATTCGGTTTTATTCTCGAAAATTACTTATAATGTAACTACAGATAATTTTTGTAAAAGTATTTAGAGTGTCCAGAATTTCTGTTGCATGTCAAAATTTCAAAACCCAAGCAAAAAAAAAGGACACGTAGAACTTTATTCAGAACTGACACGAAAAGAAATATTTCCCTTTATGCCTGAAAAGATTTAAAATACTCAAAAGTCTTTTATTAATGCATTGTCGTGTTAAGCCATATTTTCTTAAAGTAGCCCAACATTAAATCAAATAAATACTACGTTACAATCGCTAATATATAAATAGAAATTATTATCCTACACTTTAAATTTTAAACAACGCATAAGGATATATATTGTACCAATCTAATTCATGTTTTCCTTATTCATTTCTTCTAAGACTCCAATAAAACAGGAAGACAATTCTTGTGCGCATACTTCTTGTTCTATTGGAGTAAATATAGTTTTTGAGGAACGTTTTAAGCAATAGAGGTTCTTTAAAATTGAAAAAAAAACTTGGTATTTCTTTTTTTTCCGGAAAAAATTTCATGTATTATTAATGGCAGAGTTTTTGTTATCATTACATAAAATAAGAAGGTCGTTCACACTTTATGGAAATGATTTTGATAGTTAATTTTTACCTATAAATGCCGCACTTTTTTTGTGGTGATTTGTTTCTACCTGATAGCCGCGATTCTTGACAATAACTTTTGCTCGAATTTTCCATGAAAGTAAACTTTTTTCTTAGTACTGTCATGCCAATTTTACTCAACTCCTCTTGGACCGTTTTCCCAAATCTGTTTAGTGTTTCTAGACGCCGTTTTCCTAAGGTTTGTTTTAATAAACCGAAAGCACAAAAGTCCATTGCAGAAGTATCAGATGATTTTACGTGTATTTTTCATCAAATGGAATACACATTATTCTTGGCTAAATAAAGGGCTGTTGATTTAGACTTGTGATTAGAGGCTTTGTCCATATGAAGCTCAACTTTATCTCGATGTCCTTTCTATATTAGGCTGGAATTTCTTCTTCAAAAATTGGTTCTAAAATAGCATTTTTCAAACTGTGGGGAGCGCCCCTAGAGTGGCATGAGCATGTTGAAAAGTCGAAAACAAAAGAATATTTTAAAAAAATTATTAATTTACTGAAAGTAAACAAACAAAATACATTCTGACATAATAAAAAAAAAATAAAATACACATTTAAACTGCTATAATACACATATAAATGTATCAGTATACTGCACAATGTATTTTATAATTAGTTTAACAATATTAAGTTAAGAACAAGTTTAATAATTACCAGAGGCCCCATGGGATTATTATTTATAAAATTATTAGGTTCATTCAAATGAAACCCGGCCATGTGTGTGTGTCTAACTTTACATTACACGTAAGGTGGCACCATCTTTCGGTAGGGATACTGATGCGTGCGCAACGTTTGACGTTTCATAGCTGCTGTGTGGTTTCACGCCGAAGAGAAGGTGGTCACACAAGTTATCGTTCACTACTGAACATGCATGCGAGTAAGAATGGAACAAAGAGGAGTGATATAATTTTTAAAGGCAGAGGGAGTTGTGGAGGTTGTGAGAAGCATCGATAGATGAAGGCTGTGTATGATTACAGTCTGTGTGGTTAAAGTGTTGTAGAATGGCGCAAAAGATTCCTTAAGGGTGCGAGTTACTGGAAGACGATTCTCGACCTGGATAGGCTCATCGCCTCATCACACCGGGAATGATTATGGAAGTGGATGCTTTAGTCTTGGACAACCACAGAATCAGTGTGGATGAGATCCATCAGTTACTGGGTATTAGCATGGGCACCACTCATACTCAAAATGCATCTTGGACTTTCGAAAAATTTATGCGCAGTGGGTTCCCCACCAACTGACCACCGAACAGCGCAATACTCAAATGGCGCTGTCTTTGAGTCATCTGCAACGTTATCATGAAGGAAGAATACGGCTTTCTGTCACAAATTGTCACTGGTGACGAAACATGATGTCACCATTTTGAGCCCGAATGCAAGCGTCAGAGCAAGCAGTGGAAACGGGTGACTTCACCCCTCCGTGCACACCAGTTCTGGTAAGGTTATGATGTCCTTGCTTCTTACCACAAGGGTCCACTACTTATCGAGTTCCTGGAACGGGAACCATCATCAATGTCTAGTGTTATCAATCCACTTTACAAAATCTTTGGCGAGCCATCAAATCGAAACGCCCACGCATCTTGTCAATGGCGGGATTTTCCTGCATGATAATTCCCGCCCAAGCATAGCCAATGCAGTGAAAACGACATTGCAGCAGTTTCAGTGGGAAACGCAGGGACATACACTGTACAGTCCAGACCTTTCACCGTGTGAGTTTCATGTTTTTGGACTTCCAAAACGAGCTATTCGCGGCCATCAATTCACAACGGACGACGAAGTGTGTAACTGGGTCCAAGCTGGAATCCGACAGCAGCTTATTAGCTTCTTCAAAGATGGAATCGTCCGGCTAGTGTTGCAATGAGATAAATGTGAGATAATTTGGTGATTATTTTTGAGTATGTGTACTGTACAAAACTACATTTTTGAGTTAATAAAATCACTACCGTTATTTTCCACTAGTGACCGGGTTTCATTTGAAAGCCCCTTACGTAAGTGAAAAATAACATTTATCTTGATAATTTGTACGGTTCATAATTAATCCCTTAACTGCCGATTAAGATAATTGATTAACTCCCCAAGGTCATCGTTTTCCACGTATACTCCCGTATGTGATGTATTGGGGGGGGGCGGAGAAAAGGAATAAATAAAGCAAATCTGAAATAAGGAAATCCTTCGCAAATACTATCAAAGTCCTTTTATTGCATTCCAATGTCTTTGGACTAATTTTATGAATAGCAGTGCATAGAAAAGATCGTACTTCGTAAAGACGTATATATACGTCCGGGGCAATTAAGACTTTGACTGATCGAGATGTTTATATACGCCGGTGTTACTCAAGGGGTTAAAGTTGCATTGTAGCTTTATCGTTAAAGTATAGTATTGTTACGTAGATCCGAGGGTTCGAGGATTTTATGCAAAACAATCACAGTTCTTTAAGAGCGATGCAAATTTATTATCAAAGATCCAATCCTTTCAATACAGGATTCAGCAACGATATTCACAGAGTAAATATCCAAAGGTCTTCACACCTTCAACACAGCAATCAGACACAATAACAGTGTTTAAAAATATACGTAAGTAAAGATTATTCACAAGCACAGCCGAACTAATCGCTAGTCAAAACAATCCTCACTACTCGCTGGTTTAATCCAGTCTCTTCGCCGTACAGGCGAGCATCTTTTTATAGGCGCGACAGAAACTTCCAGAAATATAACTGCTCGTGTCATTGAACGTGACACTAGTGGAGAGATCTACTACTTTCTAGAAGCTTCCAGAGGGTTCCGAACTCGCCAAAATGGTCGCCAATGACGCCAACTTAGTCGCCAACTTAGTCGCCAAAAATGATGCCAACTTGGTTCTATCGCCAATATTTCGCCAAATTCTCATTCAATCGCCATTATAACGTAAGGGGCGGCATTGCTTGTGAATGGTACAATTTTAACATGAAATAAACATAACATAGAGTGAAATAAATGCATTAAACATCCAAATACAAATTATATACACTATTTAAACAAAATTCGTAACAGTATTATTGAATTCAATACATTGTTGTTGTATGGAGGGGGTCGCAATGAAAATTCTGATTGAAGATAGGGTCGTAAACATTGAAAGTTTGAGATGCACTGTTCTAAAATATTCTACTGGTAATAGAGTGAATTAATGTTGGCTTTAATTGGGACTTTCTTGATTATTAATTTGCCATTATAACAAAATCCCACAACAGGGGTGTCAAACTCGGCCCACTCTATATATTGGCACACAATAGTATATAATAAAATATCGAAATCTCTTCCCAGATAGAAAATATAGTAGCAGAGAAGAGATGTATTATGTAAAGACATAGATATTAAATTTTTCTTGTTCTTTCATATATGTTTCTTGAAATATATTATTCAAAATAAACCTACGAATGAATACTTTCCTCGCATCATGTAATAACGAAGGAAGAGCTTCAAACTATTTTCAGCTCAATGAAACATCGATGTGAAGCTGTAATAAAAAATAAACGCAACCTCACTAAGCTCTGATAACTCACTGCTATCATCAGTATCCAATGTATATCGACAGTTATCACAGCATAACTCTTTTTGCGTTGTAAATATTTGAATTTTCTTTTTTATATTGAATTTAGTATCAAACTCGCTTTAAAATTGAGACATAGCCATCCTGTGATGACTATGTCTATTAGGATCCGCGTAAGCTAGAGGTGTGGGATTATCTAAATGATGAGACATTTTGGATTCTTAACACAACTTTTATTAAGAATAACTTAAATTACTTAATTAACAACTTTCTAAAGTGGGGTTAACACCAAAAACCCTTTATATTCAAGTCAGATCGCGCAACTAGATCATTATCTTAATTATAATAAATTAACTGACTAATCTAACTTCCTATACAAAATATTCCTTTTGTAGAGTCCCCTTTCCCTTTCCCATCGATTGAGGTAATACCTATAACATAATTTAGAGAGAAGATTCAGACTTTCTATAATTTAATTAAGATGAACGTATCCTTCTTCCAGAGCTATAGGATGACTAACACTTGATCCGAATGATTTCACACTAAGTTATCTCTAGACTTGCCGCTCACTCTCATCAAAGCTTCTATCCTTTTAAAGTATATCTCATTTACATATTCGATCCGTTTGTCTTCTTGGTATTGGGTTGGAAAGGTTTTGCCATTAATCATGGCCGTCAAAGAACTTAGGAGTTATGTTAGAAGAAGGACGCGAGAGACGTCACAAAATGATATAAAACACTTAGCATTTTGTGCAGCATAAAATTTTCTATAAGCATACAAACTTAAAAAAACATAACAATTTAATAAAGTATCCACAATTTTGGTCACCACTGTATATATAAATTGTGGACACTTTTGATTCTACAATTGTTTCCTGGCATCATGTAATAACGATGGAAGAGTTTCAAACTATTGTCAGCTCAATGAAACATCGATGTGAAGCTGTTATAAAAAATAAAGGCTACAATACTAAGTCCTGATATCATTACTATCATCAGTATCTAATGTACAATAATAATTATTGGACCTTAATTTTTTTTATAGTGCCAATCTTTCAATTTTTTAAAAAAATTTAGTATTAAATTCTCTTTAAAGAAAAGACGCGTGAGCCCGTCACAAGAGTTGCGGTGCAAAGAAGAAGATAAAAAGAACAGAAAGAGCAACGCATTAAAGAGACAGGAAACATTTTATTAAACGTTTGTATTACAACAGGTGTTTGAAATTACGACCAGAAACCTTTGGCGAGTCCAACAACGACGCTGCATAGTATTCCCGACGTCCTGGAAAATTCTTCCAGGCAGTCTTACGGTAGATGGCGCTGAACGGAATGTTTCTTGAGCACCAATATTGTTGGAAATCGTCATTAGTGATCCGTTTCCAGAGGAAGTAAGAACTCGTGTTCAAACGAGGAACTGTCGACATGATGATACTGTATGGAGATGCAAATTGTAACGGGAATGTGGCTCGACGGTTGTACCTAGAACGTTACCCAAACAACCATGTCCCACATCACACGACATTCGTAAGTTTGAACAGAAAGTTACGTTAGACTGGTTCCTTTTTGCTGTACGAGACACCATTCCCTTCAGTTAAAGACCTCATTGCTCGAATATATATGTAGGATATCTCATTTGTAAAAGGTTAGATCATATCCCTTTCCAGAGGTCGGCAATTCTAATCAAAACAGTATTCCACATCAACGCCATCTAGCGTCCCTTTTAAAACGCCGACATCAACCTTTTTCGGCAGAGGCCATAACACCCGACAGGAAACGCGTATTTCGCGCAACAGCGCTGTTCGCCCGCGCCAGGCGTAAATCTTAATAGCACAGCATAATGAGTTTTTAAAATTCCTTTAAAGTAAATTATAACTTTCCAGAAAATTTTTAAATTTTTAGAAATTTCCCCCC
>BMAV01006756.1:0-39532 GCA_019973955.1 Trichonephila inaurata madagascariensis
AACTGTAATTTTATTTTTTACACAGCTATTTCCTAAATAACTTTCATATTTATTTATTTAAATTTCTATTTTTTACTTAGAATGTATACTTAAATGATTACAGTGAAAAGAAATATATTACTGTGATCTCTGATAGAAAATATCTTTCTGATAAAAATCTCAAATCAAAACTCCGATCAAAAATAAAAAAATAATAAAAGACAAAAAAACCTCCAGCTAGGATTATTCTTAAATATTAACTAATGAACCGTGAAACTTTGGAGGGTGTTTTAGATAATCCTTTAGTAATTTATTTTTTTTGCTCTTAAAATCAAGCAATACAAAAATCTTTAATGCTTTATCTTCTTGACACTGGAGCGTATCTATTATATTGCAATATTGAATGCAAGTGTTATTTTAATTGCCATATAAGAAAATGGCCTTTTAAAACAGTAATTTTTTCTTCAAAATCATAGTAACAAACTTTGAAATCGCAGGTCATTAAAAAAATTAGCTTTACTGCAGTTCTTTTCTTAACTCACCCACATCAATAAATAATTCGTAATCAGTGACTCCCCCCACCTTTCCCCTATTTAAAAATATTTAACCAATTCAAATTTTAATTTTACATTCTTTTTTTGTTTTTTTGAGTATTAATTTTTAAATTAAAAAAAAATAAAAAATTTTAATGAATATTTTTTGAACAAATTTAACTCTTTTATTATTTTTATTTCTTAAGGTAATATTAATAACAAATATTGTCTTTGAAATAGAAAGCTACAGATATTTTACATTATGGAACTATTACTCAGAATAAAATAAAAAAATTAAGAGCATTTTTTTGGGTGTGACTGAATATATATTAAATAAAAAATTAAAATGATATTAAAAATTGCGTTATATATATATATATTTTTTCAGGTTTAAAGTTTTGCTTCAAAATTAAGTAAGAATTAAAAATGAGTGAACCTTCCATTGGGATTTTCGGGTAAAAAAGTATTTAAAGGTGGGGAGCGCTGCAAGGGGGAACCAAAAGAAAGGCTTGCTGGGGACTCCCAAAGTGTTGTTTTTTTCCCCGTTTATGCCAAAAAGCCGCCATGTTGGGTTTTTTGCGGTTGGCAAAAGTTTGAAGTATTTTAGAATGTCCTTTTACCAGCAGGCCTGGTGTCCGACATATATATATAATCAAAGTGAATTTGGGGAAATTCAAAACTTTTAAATGAAACAAAAAAAAAAGAGGCTGAAGAGAATAAATGCAAGAGAAATTAATAACAGATTTACAGTTAACACTTTTGGTAGCGAATATTCATTTTTTATCAGGAAGCGTAAATACGCTCATCTAAAATATGGGGAAATTTAAACCAAAAATTTTTTCCTACTATTCAAAACTTACAAGTACCATACTTAAAATTCAACATTTTTGAAAATTATCGATGCTTTATTTTTTTGATAGTTGTATTTGTTTTGAAAGTATATTATAACAGCTGAAAGCTAAATATTAAACAGATACGTCTTATCATGGTAGCCTTGTATCAATTGGTTATTGAGAATGTTGAAAAGAATTTCCTACAAAAATATTTTTCATAATTTTCTGTTCAATGTTTCAGATTTATTGTTTCGGGTATAAGATATGTGTCTGTCTTTTTCTGTCACCTCAAATATCTACAAATCATATTTATTATAATAAATAGTATTTGTTGCTATAGGTACAAAAACACTACTACAGAAAAGTCGAACATAAAAATTTCACTTTCACAATCATTCCACACCTAGAATCACAATTTTTTTTTTTTCTAAATTTAAAAAGGTTTCACTTTAATTTTTCAACTTAATTTTTGAAAAAGTAGAATTTTTACTTTTATTTAGAGATAGATTTTTTTTTCCGAATAGTACCAATTTTTCACGTAATATTTGTCCTCATTTACATTATTTTTCAGCTTAGGCTTTAGAATATTGAAATAAAAAATTAGGTCTTTTAATATACAATTTCACCTAAAGTCAGATTTATATAGTTTTGAAAATTTGTTATGCTTTGAAATAAATCCCCCTGCTTGATAATATTGCTTTTAAAAATTTCGAGTCTCTTTGTTACTATATGAATATTTTAGTTTTTCTGTATTACACTAAAATTAATTAAACTAAAGATAATAAATCCATCAATAAAGAGTTCACCCATTTAACATATTTAGCAAATTTATTAAAACATATTTCACCTATACAATGAATCACAAAAGTATTCGTACGCTTGCAATTTCCTATAAAATGTAATGTTTTCGACTAATAAAAACTAATATATCGGAATTGCAATTTTTTTATAATATCTGTAACTTGTTCTCAATAGAATAACATAATCAATTTTTAAAACATAGTATAACTATTATTTTTAAAAAAATATTAATCAAAAAACTACTAAAAAAGTGCACTGTTCTCAATGTACCCCAGTTGTGTATCTATAACAGTGCCCAAATTCTGAAAACACCACCTAAAACACTTGATTTAAGCCTAGTAAACGTATTTGGGGAGAATTTGTGTGATTTTAAAAAAAGAAAACAACACACATATAAAAACAAAATGTGTAGTAAAAACAATAATCACAGAAGAATGGAGGAACATCGATGCAGAAATAACAAAAAATTGATTAAATCTATACAAAGACGTTTAAGAGTTGCTGAAAACTCTAAAAAATATCTTGCTAAATACTAAGTTAAGAAAGAAATACAATATTTAAAGCTATGTTGAGGTTTTTTTAGAGTACAAAGACTTTTGTGGCTTAATTTTTTAGTTGTTTTTTGATTATTAATTTTTCAAAATAATAGTTATACTATCTTTTAAAAATTGTGATTATGTTATTCTACTGATAACTATCTACAGATATCATAAAAAAATTACAATTCCGATACATTAATTTTTATTTGTTGAAAACCTTACATTTTATAGGAAATTGCAAGTATACAAATACTTGTATGGTCCACTGCATATATTTTTATTACATGTTCCTCTAATATTTTAAATGAATCATTTCAGCTCATCTTTTTCGAACATAGATTAATTATATTCTTATCTTACGCAAACATCGAACTACTCTAATACAAGAAAACAAAGAATCTATTCTTCCTCAAACAGTGTCTTCAAATATTTACAGACGATATTCAACATTGTAATATATTTCTACCATTATTTGTTATTATTCTTACCTACTTAGCCTAGATCTAAGAGCTTTATGTATGACTCATAGTTTTATGGATAGAATATTCTCCATTCAGCATAGAGCATTTTAATAGAATCAAATTATAATTTTGGGGAAAATCCTTAATATTTTTGCATTTATCAAAAACTTTTGACATTCAATTTGAATCTAATTGAAATCTTAAAAAAGTTTAACACGCATCGATATGTTCGAACAAAACCAATTGATATAAAAGAAAATAAAGTATAAATTTACTAATTAATTCTTATATTCTATGCTTATTCAATACTTTTTTTAATTTATGTACTACTAGAAATAATTGTTTCATTACGTTTGTCATTAACAAATATTATCATAACAGAAAAACAAACACTTATACTTTTTAAAATAAAAAAAGGGAAACAAAATAAGTGAAAAAGTTTTTGTATTAATTATTTTTAGTTATGTATGTGTATAAAATGCTTTGTAGACTTTTTTAAAAAAGTTTTTGTTGTAAAAGGTGAAAATTAATTTAGAAGCTAAATGAATAAAATAAATGCAACAGGCTTTATTTGTATTATTCCTTAATCTTTCATTACAAAGACGTAAAATTTTTAAAGTTTTCATTTTTAAAAATAAAAGGAAACAAAAGAAGTCGCAATTTTCTTAAATCGAAAAAAATATTAAAAGAAAAAAAAACAATAATTAATTGATGTAGAATAAAATTTACTTCGAGAAAATATATTAAAAAAATAAATATTAGAGCTATCATAAACTTAAACTTTAGCATTTAAAGAAATTCCCTTTAAAAGCATATTAATCATGAATAAAATTTAAAAATAAATTTATTTTATATATAAGTTACTTTTTAATTATTTTTAAGCATTCTTAATGTAATTTTTAAAGCATTTTAACTTTGAATACATGATAACAGGTTTATGTTTCAAAATCAGTAATATTTTCCGAAAGATTAAATATGACTAATTTTCATTACAAAAAAATATCAGTTTGGTTGAAACAAATCTTTGCTTATTATTATAAAATTATTAAATTATTAAAGATATCCAAATATTTTAATATCATTCCCTTAAGGTCTCAGAATATTTTTGTGTCTTTTAAACATGTTAACCTTCCTAATTGCATTTGTTTTAGTCGATGAAACTAGCTTCAAATTCAGTCCCCTCCCTCTCTTACCACTCATGACTATTGCTGACACTTAAAAAGACGTCCAGAACATAAGGGCATTATTGCCTGAACTCCAAAAAAAGGTTTTCATGTGAATAGAATGTAAGCTACTACTTTTTCATCTATCCATAAACGTATATTTTAATAAAGCATTTCCTCTGAAATTTAAGTCATTACTTTTTACTTGCATGTACATCATATCTATTGAATTTCGACACATCGGATAATTTATTTTTAGTATGTCATTTCTTCTATATGTACAAAAGTAATATACAATAGATAGTTTATTTTGTAAATTCCTGTTATTTTAAAATCTGAATTAAAGGTTCGTTTTGTAAAGCACCCGATTGGGGGTGCCCCAGTTCTACATTATTCTTGCGACCAAGATCTGTGGGAAGGAACGAAGAAGCAGCCATATAGTTTATCTTAATATCTCTTTATTAGGATCTTAACTTAAACAATATACAATAATAAATATAATATTCAATTCAAGTAAATCTGGAGTGAAGAGACACAATATTCGTATTAC
This sequence comes from Trichonephila inaurata madagascariensis, assembly GCA_019973955.1. Lineage (NCBI taxonomy): Eukaryota > Metazoa > Arthropoda > Arachnida > Araneae > Nephilidae > Trichonephila > Trichonephila inaurata. The sequence continues at coordinate 4,860 of BMAV01006756.1, forward strand.
CAAATAATCGCGTAACTGACCACTATATCTACCTCTACCGACTATTTCTTAATTCAGTACCTACACAGTTCTTAATAACTTGATTTAACAGTCTTACCGCTATATCTTGGGTAAACAGCACTTGTGCGCAATGATCTTGTGTTTTGAAGTCCTTTATTCGAATATTATTCCAAGCTTTACTAAAAATAGGGTACTTTCAGAATTACAACCTTTAAGCTCATAAGGAATGTTATTTCTTTCACAGAAACAGTATTTCGATATAGTATGTAAAGTCTGATCTTTTTTTATCTCATCTTTTTGTATTTTAAAGCTCTCTTTTTTATACCCGGCGTATAACGCTAAAACGTAAATTTCGATCTTTTTTTTTTGAGTTAAAAAGTGCGGGGTTATACACCGGATTTTACGCGGTATAGTTTTCTTAGTCTTAGTAGAAGGACTGATTTACCACAAATTTGTGCCTTGGGTATTTTTTTTTATTAGATTTTTTTTTTAGTAAATTTGTTGTTTTGCATTTATAATTATAAAATGTTTATTTTATTTTAAAGGTTATTTTTTTTGTTAGAGAGTTTATTATTTTGTTAAACATTTTGTCGCTATTATAACTCATTAAATGTCAAAAATGAAGTTCTCCCTTAAAAATTTTTTATTTGAGTTATTATTAATGTGTTTTATTTTTTTTTTTTTTTTATAAGTAGAAGTTTTTAACGTCAACTCAAGTATTAGTAAAAATTTGGTTTTTGGGGAAGACATTAGGTGCTTCAAGACGGTCGATCCCCTAGGATGGGCCCCCGGGGAAAATAAGTGTATTTCCCAAAAGTCCCCGTTAGGCGGGTAGTTAATTAAAATAATTAAACTGTTGGCCTGAAGGACTAGAACATACATAAATCAAGATCTATTAAAGATTAAGTTACTGGGAATTAATACATGTATATGTATATGAATGTATTCCAAAAATCAAAAAATATTGTTGTTTCTGTGTATGATAAGCTTTAAAGCAAGGATCAGAGCAAAGAGCTGGGTTGTTGGGACACACTGGGCAAAAATATTTAGTCTCCTTACATTGTTTTCTTTTGATTTTATACATATTATACATGACTTTGTAGGCATCTTTTTTTTGTAGAAGTAAGATGTTCTATGTAATGAAAATCACAGTTGTACTTGTATTATAGTTGCTGCTATTTCTTGGATTGTTGCCATCGTCTTCAAATAAATGCATAATAACCGATTCCCCAAATTTACGCATCTTCATCTTTTTATTCCCTTGATTTCTTTGGTTATAGAACATGTATGCATTCTGTAGGAAGATTTCGAAGTAGGGTAGGGCGATTTTCTTCAACAAACGGATGAGTTTCCTGAGGTCTGGAAATTACTACTTATCAGTCCATTTTTATTACTTTACAACTCTTTATAAATACCATCACCTTATAGGTTTTCCCAGGGAAGATCATTATACATCTGTATGAAAATCAAACATAACATTACACATCTGTCAAAAAATAAAATTAGGTGACTTGTAAAATCAAACAAAATGAAAAGAAAATCTTTGTATAAGAAGTTTTTTTGAAAAACACTATATATGTATGAGATAACTCAAAGTGGCACTCAACACAGGAAACTTATTCAGTGCACCCCCTAAAGTTATCTCACAGCACTTTTTTTTCAATAGAAATTACTGTAAATATCATTACAATAATATATCAATAACTTAATATTAATTATATTTTGTAAAATTTTATGTTTTCTTTACTACATTTGCCTTGCAGTGAATGTATTGATCGGTCAACAAAAAAAATTTAAGTAAAAACAAAACTTTTATTAGTAAACAACCCCCAACTTTATGCTCTAACAAATTTCGAATCCATAACAATTATTCTCAAAAAAGAAACCCAAAAAATCTCATACCGCGTGATTTTAAAAAAAGCGCAAAAATGGATAATTTTCTTCATATTTAGTGTCACTAAGATTAGAATACATGTAAAAAACTGTTTTATAAAGGGCATTTTGACAAAAAAATTTTTTAATAAATATATTTGGGAAAAATTTAAATTTGAATAACCTTTTTTCAAAAAGTTCTCCTTTTGTGAAAAGGCTTCTATTATAATAATATTTTGCCTGTATAAACTCGGGCCTCTTACAGATGCTCAACTATGATTTCGAAAAATTCACATTATTTTTGGACAACCGATTGGGGAAAAAATTATCGTCGTTTTTTTTTTAAAATTTTTCCCCCCTGTTCCCCAAAAAATGGATAAACCCACTTGTAATATAAAATATTAAAAATTCTGTTTAGCCCTGCGAGGTCAGCATAGACAGGCGGGGAATATTATTATAATAGAAAATTTTTTTACAAAAGGAGAATTTTTTGAAAAGGGATCATTCTATGTTCATTTAGTGTAAAAAATATTTTGCATTAAATAATTTTTTTTTAATACTATTCTTAAAAAAATTTTTATATTTTTTTCAAAGTGCACTAAATTTTTAAACATTTATCCATTTATACGTTTTTACGAAATCACGTTTCAATAGTCAGATCCCAAAGGTATCCGACTACTTCAAACATGAAAAAACGCATAAAGGGATAATTTTTAAAAGTGTCTTTTAAAATAGAATCATGTATAAAATTGTTTTAAGAAAAAAAAAAAATGATTTAAATATAATATTTGGGCAAAAAATTAACAGAAAAATTTTTTTTCCTAATATTCTCCTTTTGTGAAAAAGTCCTATTATAATAATATTTTGCCTTTCTTTATAGCTGAGACCTCTGTACAGAGGCTCCTGAACGAAATATATAAACTTAAATGGGTTTTTATCCATATTTTACACAACAGGGGAAAAATTTTTAAAAAAAAAACTGCCAATAATTATTTTTTTTGGTGGAAACTCTGAAAATAATGTGAATTTTTAAAAATTCTAGTTGAGTCTCTGAAAAAGGGCCCAGTATATACAGGAAAAATATTATTATAATAGAAGCATTAAAAAAAACAGGAAAAAGATTATTCTAAGTTAATCAAATAAAAATTTAAATACTTTTTCCCAAAATTCTTTAAAAAATTTTAAAATGTATTCTAAAACTAAAAGACACAAATATCATGACAATTATCTATTTATACTTTTTAAAAAAACACGGGTTTGCCCAAAATCGGATCCTTAAACTTTGAAACTTTTATCGAATACAAATGATTAGTAACTTTGAGAATGAGAATTATTTTATCACATTCTACTCTAAGCTTCTCTTTCACATTATTTCAGTCTTGTTTGATGGGAAATTCCTCCTCCAGCAAGGAAAAGTAAGGAATTCCTCTGAATAAAAATAGACTCTGCAAAGGAAAGAATTTAATTTGGACGAATGCATTCAGTTCTGTCAGGGAATATAATTATGTTAATTTTCGAAGAGAATGAGAGAACACGCTTTCTCCATCAGAATATTGCTTGCGTATTTTTCAAATAATTTACCGAGTAAAATGACACCGCTGAAGAATCTTACATGCACTGGGATAAAATTCTACAACATAGATTAATCAAGTCGTGCCATAATGTATGATAGGGTAAGCAGTGTAGATGTTGACGTGTATTAAGAGGGAAAAACAATGGGAAAAATTTGGGGGATAAATCCCCAAATTAAAAAAAATATTTCAGCTGCGGTTTGAAAAATTACTCATTTTTTGTTCAGATCAATAAATAATGTATAAATAAGGTAAAAAGATCTCTTTAATTACTTGAAAGGCTTTTATAATTCATTTTTCGTACCGCAAATGAGGAAAAAGGGGACTTAACTATGGCAACAAGGAAATATTAAAAGGTTGCAGTCATTTTTAAGAAGTGTGTATATTTTTTCTTTCCATGGATAATACAAGGTATGCTAAAAATACGACGGAACATAATTGTGTTTTTTATATTAAGAGATTTTTAAATGTTTGCTCCAATTAAAAAAAAAAAAAATGATAATTTTACTTTATCATGTACTTTTTCTAATTAAATAATACTTGACCAAATTTATCGAGAACAGATGTTACAATGCAAAAAGGGAAAATTTTTTTTATATCTACTATAGTCCCCCACAATTGGCTAATATATAGATACTAAAACATTTATAAATACTTACCATATCCCTTTAGGACGCGAATTATTTTTATCTTTAAATATTAAATTCTTCGGGTTATTAATACTATATGGACCCCAATGATATTGGGGGAAAAAAATTTCCCCTCCCCTGAAGGGTTTTACCGGCAGATCGTGGGGTTTCGTTAAAGAAACAGGTCACCTATGAAATGTTGAATTAGCTTTTAGCTCTATGTTGATGGGAAGAAACAATTTTAATTAACAAAATTGTTACAAATGGGGAAATTATTGATGTATAATAACCTTATATTATTATTATTTACTGAAAAAATCTTTTGTTTGTTTTGACAAGTACTTAAATAGTCATTGCATTTTTCACAACATGTTTGTCGAACTATTTTCTACATTTCAAATCTATCTTGCGAGGTCTTGAAAATGTCTTCAACACATCAAAAATGCTATACATGTCAAGCAGTGGTACACACGGGTGGAGGTCTGGGTCCTACCCCTCTCAAAAGCCCTTTGATTTTTTTCCGATTGGCTATAATCTCTAAGTATATAATACGTAAAATTTAATTAAATATTTGTTATTAATGACTAATTTTATTATTAATGCTAACTTTTTATTAATAATTAGTTTTTACTGTCGTTTTGTTTTGACAACGACAAATCAAAAAATAGCATGATACAAGAATAGTGAACTTTCAATCCCGACCCCTTGAAAAGTCCTTGTGTCTATTGATGTCAGCACAATGGTCTAGAATGGCCAGAGTGCCATGACATATACTAGCTGGTGGATTATAACGCTTCAATCGTTTTGCGAGTGGAATTGCAACACTGTTATCTTCATCATCAGTTAAAATACTTTTGTTAGTAGGTGAAGAGTCTGATAACGCTTCAACTATCTCTAACTTAAATCTTAAGTGATCCATTTTGATTTTTATAGGAATTTTATTTGATATTGCATCTTGTTTGCACAGAAACCAAGAATTTGAAACTGCTAAATCAATGTAATGAATGTGTTCAAGGGACTTTTATGGTAAAGAATGATCCAAAATTGTCTTTCCATTTCAAATATTCTCATGTGTTTCTTCTTAGCTCTCATCTGAACTTTATTCTCCTTCCAGTATACGCGATTCATATATTTTGTTCACAGCATTCTCATATAATCTGAGAGATCACTAACTTCAGATCTAAGTTGAATCTGATTTATTCATCAATTGAAAAATTTCTTCTGTGAGAATTCTTCTCCTTTTACACACCTGAAAAAACTTTTGGTTAAAAGTTATCACAATATTCCATGAAAAATAGTAAAATGTATCAGAAAATTTTATATATATATATATATTAATATATATATATATATATATATATATATATATATATATATATATTTAAATAATATATATATATATATATAATTTAAACCACACACCATACTAACTACCACAGGAAAACCCAGATTTTTTTCGGGGAGAGATGGATGCAGTTATCTGTGGAGAAGATAAAAATGCCATACTCCTGAACACATTTATGAAAAAGAAAATTAATTGCAAAAAAGAAAAAAAAAGAAAAAGAAAAAAGGGACTCATCCATGGCGATCCCCAAGAAAATTTGGTATTGATTATATAACTATATATTTCATTTTTATGTAGGCTTTCATCAAAATTATTGAAACAGATAAGAAAATTCGCGTATGGTAAGTACTTACCTTTATAGCTGCAGTGACTAAAATAATTCCCAACCCTCACGATCATGCGGGTAACGAAATCCCGAGTCCTACAAGCCACATTAATAGAGTATGATTAATATTTTTTTCTATTTTACAATTATTTAAACATTAATTCAAAAAATTGTATCCAAGCAATTAAAATTATATTGATTGTTAACTTTTGCGCCAGATAAAAAGAAGACGTGTTTTCGTTGTATTTGAAAACAAAGCTAGATTTGCCGGCTGAAAGTAAAATATGGACAACAGCCATCGTCTGTTGATAAAAAGTAACAATTTACACTTTCTGCAAACCTTCTCAATCGTTATATTCACGATTTTATTACATACGACTATTCCAGAAGCAAAAACGTATAAGAATATCTAACCCGCACGATCTTGCGGGTTGGATCTTAGAGGGATAAGCAAATCAAAGCATGATTATTCTTAATAGATGTTAAAAGGGATCTTTTATATGTAAGCAGACTTAAATGTATCTATTTAAACTCGGGAATACTTTAATTCAAGTTTTCAAACAGAAAACTTTGCCATTTTTAATATTTTTTACTTGTTTAATAGTGTGGATTTTTTTGTATGCCGTTTCTAGCAAACCCCGAAATCATAAATTCTCAAACTGTGGAGCGCACTCCCTTAGGTTGGCGGGATTGACCTGCGAGGGAGGCGCGAGCATAAAGAGAAGTCGAAAATAAAAAATTATTAATTTATTGAAAGGAAACAAAATACATTCTGACAAAATAAAAGTACACGTTGTGTGTTTATTGCAATTAGTTCCGATTTAAAAATTAGAAAGGAAAAGTAATGTAATACTTATTCTGTTACTTAAGAGAAACATATGCAAAATTTAATACTTACTTTAATAATTTGTAAGGTTCACATAGTTAATACTGTATTATAGCTTTAGCATCCAAGTACATTATTATTGCATTTACTACTTTGTTATTATATGGGGGAGGGGAACGCGATGAAAACTCTGATTGAAATTTGGGTCACAAATTGGAATTAGGAATCAATGAGACCCAAATATAGATAGATTTTTAATCGTCTTTTATTTTAATATTAAATAATTTTTAAGTATTTAGAACATAAATAAGAATCGTAATAGTATCCTTTTATATTATTATATTCTTTTGATTTGGTAATAGGTTGCTATTTTACTATGTTTAGCAATACTTATTTGCATAAACTTTCAAACTTATTGCAATGTTACGTAAAGTTTTTCATTTAAGTGCATTTATATTCTAAATGTATACTTTTGCTTTATGTAGGATTGATTCCATAAGAGCCAGTTATAATTCTGATTTGCCATAATAACGCCAACTTCAACTTGGGGAAATGAAAAAGAACCTCAAATGGATTAATTTCAATCCTTATACACGCAAAAAGCAGGTTTTAAAATATATTTGAAGAATTTTGATTTCATCACAGAATTTTTTAAACAAATGGCTGATTTCTCTGGAAATTTTAATCATTGGCAAAACAAATTTGTTAGTTAGAACAAAATATTATCTGTTTTAAACATTTCTGTGGTTCTTAAAAAATTTTCCTAAAATGTTCTATTGACCACAATACAAAACAGAAATTCTTTACTGATATATCTGAAATATTCAGACTCTAATATCATCTAAATGCCAGTAATAAGAAGTGCAGAGTAACGAATTTTCAGCATAAGAACAAAAAATGCTTTGGTTATAAAAAACAAAATTTATGTGATTTGTTCCAAAAACCGCATTCTAAAATTTTATTATAAATTTTACAAATATTATAAATTTATATGGTAAATAGATGGTTGATAAATTATTTATATATATTTTTGGGGTAGTAAGTTTTAGAAAAGAAATTATTTTTCCAAATGTTCATTACTTTAAAAAAAAAACCCAAATTTGAAAATCTACTTGATTATGCAAACATTTTTCTCCAAGAACTTGAATCATAACTAAATTTAGTACACATAACAAAACAATATAAAAAAGAATCTCTGGAAAATTCTTAATGATTCTTTTTATTCTCTGAAGACGAGTTTATTTCTTAATAAGTTGTCAAGTTTCATCGCTTTTTCGTGCACTTTTAATTTTAGCTCTCTTAAATTTAATTGAATACGTTAAATGTGTGTGGGTTTATTAAACAAAAATCCAAACTGTGTACTGAATATTCCTTCTTTTTAAGTGAACGAAAAATGTAGAAAGGAAATATTTATCGTTTATTCTATTAAATATTGCAAAATAATGAACAATGTCAATAATAGTTTTTTTATTATAATTACAAAAAGATCTTAAAAGTTACTCTGAATTAAAGGAACTAAAAAAAGAGGTTTTAAATTTTCGTTTAAAAATATCCAGAATTATGCTACGAAATTCAGCATTTATTTCTTAGAGAAAAATAAACTATAATTATTAAAAAAAATAGTTATTACTCTCCGAAAAAACTTTTTAATGATATTTATTAAATGACTGAGACATTTTTAAATGTTTTGCTTTATTGAATTAAGAAACCCTGTAAGTATATCGTTCATTTAAATGATAAAAAGACCCATTTGATTAAATTTCTTAAACTTTAAATTATTCCATGCATTGAAACATATTTTGTTTACTTCTCTCATTACTGTGGGTTCTTTTACATTTAATTTTTTAAAATTTTCTTGAATAAAAAGTATGAAACTGTTGTTAGATAATAATTTTTAATGAACAAAACACAACTAAATTCTGACTGGTAAATTATATTGAAAATATTTCTCTTTATTCTAAAAATAAAAAGAAGAATTAATTTTTATAAAATTAAAATATCTAATTAACCTTAAAAAATTAGAAATAAAATTTTATTTAATTTCCAAAATAAAAGCCAAATTAATTTAATCGAGAAAAAAAATTTTACGTCCCATTTTTATTGCATAAAATTAATATAACTTGATGAATTTATAGAATAAAAATTTATTAATAGTAAAATATTAATAAAATTAAAATTTGGCTTTCGTATTGAAATATAAAACGTAAATTTTTTATAAATGAATCTTGAAATAGTTAAAAATGATAAAACTACACTTACAATATTTCAATAAAGTTTAGCTATGTTGATTAACTAGTTTATAATAACACAGTGAGTTATTTGATGAATTGCAATGATATTTATGAATAGATGAAGAATCGGGGATTTTATGCTGCCAGTCCCACAGATCAAAACAGTTCCTTAACAGGATACTACCACTAAAAACCCGCCGTGTAGGGCAGCGATGCACGTTAAACTGTCGAGGCTGAAACGTCCTCCCGTTGGGGTGTGTGATAGTTAAGAGGGTGCCAGCTCAGGTGTCATCCACGTCACTGACCATGTCCAAAATTCTGGGCCGTCGCCAAAAGCCTCGTGTTGCTGAACAGTGCGACGTTAATATGACAATCAATCAACCTTCAGGTACAGCAGTAAAATTCGTATATTAAATTCTGAAGTTTCAGCATCTACAGCTTTCGACACAGTTATTTTCCCTAAAAACCGCTTCGGTCGGGGAGGCGTTTCAACTCTTTTCCCGTAATTTTTAAAAACATTCAAGCGTACCGCTGTTTAAATTTGTCAACGCGTATCTGCAATTTGCGCCAAGTTCCCTTGCGTTTATAATGTTATGGCGTTACAGACTTTCCAGTAATTGTTGACATAAAATAAATGGCACCAAGTTACTAAAAATCCAACTTGGTTGTATTTACAAATCATTAAGCATTAATTACACATTATAATGTAAGAATATTTCGTTGATTGTGGAAATTTACAGTTTTATTTTTATAAAAATAAAAAAGAATATTTCTGTATTAAATAGACATACATTCAATTTTTTAATTCAAGACAAATTAAGCATTATTATTACAAAACTAGTAAACAATATTTGGAGATTCTTGTGAAATTTTTCCGACTTTCCGAGGGGAAATTTCCCCTTCCAATAAGATGATAAATAAAAACTATTTTGACTTAAATTATCTCACATTCAATTTTTTAATTAAACAAAGAATTATCGTAATATTTATCTTAATGATAAGACAAAAAGGGGTCCTTTGAATTCTTTCCTCCTGGTCTAAAAAATTCTTCCGTCCGATGTAAATATTATAAACTACAGCTAAAAAAACTATTTTCTTGACTAAATTATCTTATATATTCGCTATTATAGAACGATTAAAACAAAGAATTTTATCGTTAAATACCCATTTTATTTTAATTGAAGCATAGATTTGGAACCAAGGTTCAAATGCTTAAAGAATCCTCTTACTTTAATCTCAGACTTAGTCCAATTATCACAATATTTACTCTTCAGCTTGGGTAAACTTCCCAATTCCTTGTTTCTACAAAACCATACCAAAATGGTATTTCAAATTATTTATCATGGTCGACGACATTCAAGTATGTTTGTCGCTGATTGCAAAGGGGTTAATGAATGCTACATGACACCGCTTCAGAAAATGGGAGGCTCTTTTGTCATCAGAAAGTAATTATTTTGGTTCTTCTTTCGAAATTAAGTCTTCGATTAAATATTGTCCAAATGCTTCAATTATTCCATGGTAGGAGCTAAAATGTTTATCGTTAATTAAATTATCAAAACAAATAAGCTGATACTTCTTGAAGATTTAAGAAAAGGGGCTATAATTAGTCCAATCTTTTCCATAAAATATGGTATTTCAAGTTTCTTCCTTTCAAAAATACATTCTTTTTACAGCTTTGAATAAAATAATGCTGTAAATTCAATAAGCCTTGAACTACTTCTCAATAAAATTAGATTACTTTTAATTTAATTAAACTATTTTTCTTATTTTTAGAATGAGATGTGGTATCCGTGCGAATGGTCCTGATCGCGAATACGTTGCATGAGTTCGAGCTCTAGTACCACTGAAGAATCACCGTGTGAAGAGGCTTGTAATACGTCTAATCTGTCCTGAATCAAAGTTCTCTGTTGGCGCAATGAGATAGTTTGGAGAAGGCTAGTTCAGGTGTAGTTACTCGTCACTTGACCGTGGTTCAAAATTAGAAAGCTCATTGTTAATAGCCTTTTTACTGCTTCACAGTTGGACATAAATCAAAATAAAATCAAATTTTCTTAATTTAAGGGCAAAAATTACGTTTTATTGTCCAATTGCAATTATGACTTCACTATTGTTTACTTAAAATTGACTCATACTCTAGCAATAAAAATTCACACACCTCTTCTTATATTTTCTGTCAAATCCCTCATAATATTGAAAGACTTTAGAAAAGCTAAATAAAATGAAAATCTTTAAGAAAAATTCTTTATGGTGAATAATTATTATATTAAACCATCTCGTCCTTAGAGTCATGATAAATAGTTTCTGTATAGTTTCGTTTTACAAAAAATTTTAGTTAATCTTCCAAAAAAAATCTATTTTGAATCAAAAATTTTTTTTTTAAAATTCTAATTTTTCCAAAATATGTCAGTTTTGAAATTAACAAAACGATTTATTTAATACAATTAGAAGAATTTCCCACAAATCTTTCGAAAACAAATGGAAATTGAAATAATATCAGACCTTAATAATCCCCAATACCTTTGAATCAAAATAAAGATAAAGGCAAATTTATTTCTACGTACAAAAACTCAAATTTCGTTAAATAATTTGACATTATTGATCGAGTGCGAGTAGCAAGTTTTTTTCGATAAACTTGTGAAAAATGTCATAAACGAAAGACATTCATGTCGTTGTTGTTGACAGTTCTCTTCAGCCCCTGAGGGTGAGTCGGATTATTTTAAGATAAACTCTCAAATAAATATAAACCCATACTATCTAAAAAATCATGCTTAAGTTATATATAAATCTTAAGACGTATTGAACTTGTGTATCAATAAATTATCCTGTAAGGAGCTTTGAATAAAAATATTTATAAGGCTTTTAAAATTTTAAAGCAAATTAGGGTGTTAAAATTAAAAAAAATGAAACTTTCCCCATTTTAAAAAACTTTTAAAATTTAAAATTTTTTTTAAATTACTTTTTAATTTAAGAAAAACTTTTAAAGGAAATAAACCAAAGTTTTGGCCGAAAAAATTATTTAACTCAATTCAAACAGATTAATCATTTAAAAAAAAATATCTTAATACTGAAAATCCCTTTTAAAAATTAACTTTTCGTTTTTTCATCTTCCTCCCTTTTAAACTGTTTATATTTTAAAAATTGATTCTCTTGACAATTGTTTTTATAAATTTATTATCCAAATTGGGGTTTCCTTTTCCTCTTATATCTGTTAAAAATTTTGAAAACCCCTAAGCTTAAGATTAAATTCATTTTTTCCACTAAAATTTCCTATCCTTTAAAGGATAATTTTTTATTTATGCATTGTTTTGCTTTTTTTTTGGAATTTTGGAAAATTTTTTGCCATTAATTGGCCTAAAAAACGTAGGACTTTTAAAAAGCCCGTGAAAAAGGGTTTTTATAAAATATTTTTATATTCAGATTTTTAAATTAACTAACGAAATTTACATTATTCGTTAAAATTAAATAAAATATGTTCTTTTTTTCCCCCATGTTAAAAGGAAATACTTCTTTAAATTTAAAAATTTTGTTTATTTGAGAATCTGGTTTAAAGGTTAAAAAAACCTTTTTGAAAAAACATTTTGAATGGTTTTTTCCAAAATTTGGCAAAAAATTTTATTGAATAAATTTTCAATTTATTAACAATTAAATCATTTAAATAAAAATATTATTTGTTTTAAAGCTAAATCCCTTAAACTAAAACCCTTTAACGACCCTTCACCGCTTTTAAAACCTTGGAATTTTATTTAATTGGTTTTAATTACAACCCTTTTTGAAAACCCTATATACAAAATTTAAATTTAAAAGTTTTAAAATTTAATTTTAACAAAAAACTTTTACTTTTAGGAAATTTTTGAAATTGTGACTAAGACATTTTTACTATAAATTTGTGAGTTTTAAGAATTGCTGGGGTTCAAATTTTTTAAGGTTTAAATTGGGTTATTGTGTTTATTCACTTTTGGATTGAGTTCCTTATAAATTGGGGTTCCTTTGTGGTTACTTTTTTGGATATAAAAGGAGAATATTTTGAAAATGGATCATTCTATGTTCTTTTTTTGTCAAAATATTGTATTAAAAAATTTTTTTATTGTAATAATATTCTTAAAACAATTTTATATAATTTTCTAATCTAAGCGACAAAAATATCATAAATATTATCCATTTATACGCTTTTGAAAAACCGGTTCCGAACGTAGAAAAATTTTTCCTTAAATAAAAATATGTCGCTTTTCAATCACTAGGGGAAACCCTTTTAAATACCTAAAACTTAACGTATCCCTTTTCATCTTCGTCTTTTAATACTGTATATATTTCTATTAATGATTTCTCAATTAATACCATGATTTTTTGTTAAATTTCTTTTATATACACTTAAATTTGAAAAGTATAATCCTTAATTTCACAAAGAATACTTATATCTATAAGAAAATTTTAGAAATCGCCTAAAAATGCATAAATTATACAACTTTGTGGCGGGTCTTTACGCGACCTTCACCAACAATCCTCTTGGGGAATTTTTTTCAGAATTGCGTTTAATTCACAGTTTCCCTCTCGAAAAACCCTGATATGCAAATTAGTTAGAGTATATGTTAGTGTTTAGTATTTGTAGGCAAAAGGGGCGAAGCTCTGTTGCAGCGTTACTAAGGCAAATTTGGGGATTTACGCAATTTTTGTGTTTTATTAAAGGGACGGAGTTTTGTACTATACTAAATTAGGGGAAAAGGAATTGACGGGTTAGATTGATTAAAGTAAATTAATCTGTTTGTTCCCCTCTTATTAAATTTAGGGTTGCTGTTTTTTTATATCACCCTGGGCCTTTTGGGGTTTTTTCCTTTGTGGTTGATTAGTGCGATTGAATAATAATAAATTAGATTTATCATGGAAGTTTCTGGTCATGCTTTGTTCCCTCCAACATCTTTAGGTAGACAGGACGGTGAGGAAGCGACTTCAGCGGGAAGTCGCTTACAACTTTAAAGTTATTTGTTTTGCCTATGTTAGAAAAAAATATTTATTTTTATTAATTAATCGTTACTTCTTTCACTGAATTGTTTGTGTCCACTGTAGATGAATACTTAGGTCGGGAACTCATACCCAACGTTGAATCTGTCGAATCCTGGATTCAAATCATGGTGTTACTTAAGGTTCATCGTGTATAGGAGTTGATGAATGATTAGTCTGACGAGATTGAAAATCCTCCCTTTGGCTTGGTTTGCAGATTTTGAGAGTGGGTGTTATCCTCATCATTTGATAAAAACGTGTTACTTCGAGAGTGCGGTGTTAAAAAACAATTAATCATGCTAGAAAATAATCTGGTTTTCAGCATTTGAGCACTGTAAGAGAGTTTTAAATGTCCGTTAGGTAGTTTTTTATGCATTCGTAATCTTGAGATGATTGTGGAGGCTGTAATGTCATGATTGTTTCTTCTTAATTGGACTCGGCATTATTCTAGAGTGACATAAAAACTGACCTTGAAAAGAACCTTGTAAATTTTTATCAATCTTGGTCAAGTGAAGATGATGAAACCTAACACATGAGGCTTCACATCAAAAAATATTTCTGGCACCTTGTTGTAGCATGAAGACCAGGTGCCCTGCATCGTGTAATCTCCTGACTCCAAGCCGTTGTCCGCTTGCGACGCCAGTGGCGTCAAGCCAGAGCTCATTGTAGGATGGAGTGACTCATTCTTGTGCTGTTGTGCTTTCTGATGAAAGCAGGTTCTGCCTTGATGCTAGTGATGGTCGTTAGGTCAAAAAACTAGGGAACCCTGCAATCAAACTGTCTGCGGCCTAAAAACACTGGACCTATGCCTTGAATCATGGTCCGGGGAGCAATTTCCTATGACAGCAAGAGCACTCTTGTGATTATCTCAAACACACTGACTGTAAATTTCTACGTCAGTCTGATAATTGTACCTATCGTTCTGCCATTCATGAATAGCATTCAAGGGGGACTTTTCCAACAGGATAACGCTCCTCTTCACACCACTATTGTAACGCAACGTGCTTTACAGAGTATTGACAAGTTAACTTGGCTTGTGAGATAACCAGAACTGTCTCCAGTTGAGCACGTATGGGATATAATTGGATGACAACTCCAGAATCATCCACAGCCAGCACTGATCGTCCCAGTATTGACACAAGGGCAACAAGCATGGAATTCCCTACCACAAAGTGACATTCGACACCTGTGTGACACAATGCCTTTACATGCTTGCACTCAAAATTCTGTAGGTTACACCGGCTAATAATGTAACAGCATTTCACATCAGAAATGCATTTTCTTGAGCTTAAATTAACCTGTGATCTTGAAAATGTAATCAATTAAACATGTTAACTATACAATTGCATTGTCTAAATTTCATTACTCTACAAAAAAATTTTCTTGGTGTTGGGAATTTTTTCCGTCAGTGTATATATATATATATATATATATATATATATATACTAAATTGCTATAAATCTAAAGAAGCAAAGAAAAGACCGAAGTATAACCGTAGAACCTGACAAAATAGATCAAATATTTATAAAGATAGAGGTATAATCAGACTGTTGATATTTTTAATCAAATGGAAATATGTGAATTACTTTGGTTTTATCCAAATTTCCATCCTGAAAATAAAAAAAATCTACTACCTCTATTCCATCAACAGAAATCAATTTCAGGGAAATTCAATTTTTCAATTGATGCTACTACTTCATACATCTATACTTGTCAAAGATTTTCAATATATTGATCTCTAATTCCGTATATATTGAGGTAATTGGGAATTTTGAGTTTAATCGAAAGTACTGACCAACAGAGATCCCGAAGAACTATTATCAGCAAATAGCAAAGGAGAACTATTTTTCCTTTCTCCCAAGCCGCGAAAAAATATATCGAGCTCTTTCACCAATAGCCCTAAATCCACTTTTATCCTCATATAAAAGTAATTTATGTTTGTTGGAAGAAAGGTGTACGAGTTTCAATATCTTAAGATAGTATTTTATCCACACTGTCGAATAAAAAATAATTTTGCAAGCAATTCAAGATGTATAATCCATTATTTTTATGTTATATAGTAATCCTTGAGTTATTTTTGCTGTAAAATCAATTTTCACACACATTAACATTCGAGAAACTCAATAAATGCATTAAAAATATGAAAAAAATATAACATCTTTCATAAGTTCTCATAAGCTTTAATACACTGCAAATTTTTAAAAACTTATTTACAATAAGTATTTACTATGAGAAAAATTCTCTCTAGAATGAATATTTTCATAGAATCTTTAATAACCGCAGTTTTTCAATCTATTTAGCAGATTAAAAAGATAGCTTTTTTCTATCTACTTCTAAACTGACACAGACTCTTAGTTTTTTTAACAAAAACAAGATAATACACACACACAAAAGAAAATTAATTCAAAACTAATTGAAAGTAAGAAAAAACGACAATTTTTCTGAGACAAAAAAAAATTTCCTTCTCTTACATTAATTGTATTGAATCCCCAGCTTTTAAAAATTTATTCTACTGGTATAAAATAAACAGCTTTTGCCTTGCTTTTTATGCTCTAAATTCCCTTTGAAATATTTTTTCAATCGTATTCACATTCTTATTTTTTCAAACAATTATTTTTTTTTTTCGTAATTTCTTTTTCATAATTTTTTCCTTCACGTAAGCATCACTATTTCATGTCTGCTTTTTTTAATAATATACACACTTTTTTTTTCTCTTTCATTTTTATTTCCTTTTTGAAATGAATAGTGAGAGCTTGGAACAAATAAACTATACACAAATTACTCCAATCTAATTTTTTTTTTTTTGCC
The DNA here is from genome assembly GCA_019973955.1 of Trichonephila inaurata madagascariensis. Lineage (NCBI taxonomy): Eukaryota > Metazoa > Arthropoda > Arachnida > Araneae > Nephilidae > Trichonephila > Trichonephila inaurata. Next base: position 21,462 of record BMAV01006756.1, read on the forward strand.
AAGAAATTATTTTATAAAATTACTAAATTTTCGTGCACATAACTGGAGGATTTTTAAAATCATAAGTAATTATTGTCTTTCCCATATGATAAGAAAAAAACCTCAATCTTATTATTTAATATCCTGTAAGACGTCTACTATATTTTAAGAAATTCTTGAAACAACTCTCGAGATTTTATTTTTATTTACGCCTCACTTGTGTTGCGCAAGGAACACTTATAGCAAAGCAGATCTAGTAACTTCAAATTACACAAAGTTACACCTCTGCATATACTTCATTCAGCAAGTTTCCATTCCATGCCGTTATAAGAATTTGGAAGGATAAATCAGTTTATAGCCTACTGATTTTGGCAAAAAGAGATACAGCGTTTTTAAAATGACTATGTATAGAGAGTAAAAACGTTATTAAAACATGGTTTCCAAAATTCAACAGCCGTAAAAGCATAGGATTTCAAATAAGGAGGCTAAAGTAAGATCCAACCTCAATTAGATTTATATTGCTATCTATCCTTTATTCTCATTTATAAAATTCAAATTTGAGCCTACAATAATTTGTACAGAAATTTTACTACTCTTCCTTACCGTCAGATAGTTCCTTAATTATAATGTTAATTAAATTTTCGTTTATTTTGTAATGTAATGACTAAATTTTTATATAAAAGGTGCTCTAATTGCAAGGGGAAACATTTTTCAAAATATCTGAAGAACATTATCACTGTCTGTTGTTATTAACAGAAAAAATTCATTATTAAAAATTCGATCGAATCTTTTGTTAAATTAAGATATCTAATCTTAAAACAATTTATGCGAATATTGAGCATTACATAAAAATCTCTGAACTATTTTCGTAACCATTAGAATTTCCCGTTGTTTGTTATATTTAAAATTTGTTTAATTAGTAGTTCTGTAATTTTGCAATGGGACCTATACTGCTAGAAAAGTAAAACAAAAACGGGAACATTAAAGATGATCATTTATGTATAAAAAAAATATTTTTATGTATAATTTTTTCCCCGAATGTCTTAATTAATATTGTTTTAGTTTTAGTAAAATTACAAGACTCTCTTTGAGTGTATTAAATGTAGTAATACTGAAATATATATTGCTTACATTTAAAATTAAAATATTAACATTTAATTAATGTAATACATTTGATTCAGGAGAACTATGTGCTCTGTAGTAAACTGTTTTATAATAGTATTGATAAATACAAAGCATGGATACGGTTTTGTTGATTTATATGTATGTTAATGTGTGTTCTTGTTAAAATCAATAAGTTAAGTTTATACCACATTTATTAAATTTACAGTTTTCTTTGCATTGAAAATATTTAAAAATATTTACATATATTTAAAAATATTTCCATATATTTAAAAATATTTTTATATTTGATGCAAAATAAAATTTTGATGATTCAAAAAATATTTTATAAATTTATGAAATAAATTATTGCATTGTAAAAAAAAGTAAAATCCTTGTAAGATAGCTGATTAATTAAAAAATGAACAAAATTCACTATCCTCAACAAATTAATTTTTAAAAATAAAATTTTGGACGAAAAAATAATTAATTGTAATTTTTTTTTATTTGTAAACATATAGAGTTATATAGTTACTTATGACATACATTTTGAATAAACAATTTGTTGTTGTATTTAAGTTATTGTAGTTCCCAGCATGCAAGTCACTTGATAAATATTTGAAACAGCATTTCCTTACTTGGTACTGTGTGTGTGTGTGTGTGTGTGTGTGTGTGTGTGTGTGTGTGTGTGTGTGTGTGTGTGTGTGTGTGTGTGTGTGTGTGTGTGTGTGTGTGTGTGTGTGTGTGTGTGTGTGTGTGTGTGTGTGTGTGTGTGTGTGTGTGTGTGTGTGTGTGTGTGTGTGTGTGTGTGTGTGTGTGTGTGTGTGTGTGTGTGTGTGTGTGTGTGTGTGTGTGTGTGTGTGAGTGGGGTGTGTGTGTGTGCGTGTGTGTGTGTGTGTGTGTGTGTGTGTGTGTGTGTGTGTGTGTGTGTGTGTGTGTGTGTGTGTGTGTGTGTGTGTGTGTGTGTGTGTGTGTGTGTGTGTGTGTGTGTGTGTGTGTGTGTGTGTGTGTGTGTGTGTGTGTGTGTGTGTGTGTGTGTGTGTGTGTGTGTGTGTGTGTGTGTGTGTGTGTGTGTGTGTGTGTGTGTGTGTGTGTGTGTGTGTGTGTGTGTGTGTGTGTGTGTGTGTGTGTGTGTGTGTGTGTGTGTGTGTGTGTGTGTGTGTGTGTGATCAATAGTTGAACAAGTATTAGGAGGTGGAGTGCTCGAAGGGGGAATGTACGTGTCTCTAATCATAAAACCTGCTTTTACCGATACCATCACCTCGTCAATTTGAATTGAACTGTGGATCCGTTATCATGACTTGCACAACTGCACCGACTGAAAATGAGAAAAGTATACTCTGAAACTTTGTGTTTTGGGTCGTAGTTTTTGTGCGTAAATTGACGCATAAAGTTCTGGAACAGTCTGAATGGGATGTGTATGGTTTCCTGTCATACAGCCCCGACATACCACCAAGTTTAATTCTACTCCGTGGTCCATCTCGCCTCATTGTCTTTCGAAAAAGAACATATAGCTCGCCCCTTTGTAATCTATCTTCTACTATCCGCGAATCTTCTACTAATACTCTTTGGTAAAATTATTCTTTTTGACTTTAAGTTCCATTGAAAACCTTTCTCGGGGAAGAATACGAGATTTGGGCAAATGAGTACTTCTAGAGTACGTGATGATGGTCGATAGGTGGCGGTTAAAAGTTGAGATTGAATTGTGAACAAGAGAGATAAGGCCGGAGGTCCCATAGTAAAGCAAGATATCTAAAGATAATTCAACGTAGGAGTCCAGTTTCAGTTAAGTACTTTTATTTATATGTTAGTTGAATAATGCCAATGCGATTGCTCTTCCAGGTTTATTATTGAGTGCATTCAGGTGGTTGATTAAGTAAAAGTAGTATTAATAAAATTGCGTTAAAGTTACTATGGCTGATCTTTGCTTGAACCCCAAGCACACTAATAACGCCAGAGTGGTTACACCTTAATACGACAAATATCTGAATTTTCATGGAGATTAAGTAAAAACATAACTATGAGAGTAATTAACTTTTGATAAAAATTAATTTATCTGTATTTTTCCTTTTTTTTATGGTTTATTGAAGTTTGGTAAAAACGTCCCAGTGTAAAATAATATTTATAAAAATTTCGAATGAGCACAGTCATAAACTCTAAAAACACATATAACACACTTTCAGACAAATATCATTCTTATTTTAAAATTATCTTTTAATGATAACTATTTATTCATAATTATTGCTACAAATTCCCATCTTAATCAATGTATGTTGTGGTTTTTTAATACGATTTTATACGTTTCACTTGTATGTAACGGAATCCTTGAACTCGATTTTTACCCACTTTAAAAGGCCAGATTATTTAGAAATTTTGCACACTTGTCAAGGACCAATGACAATGCAATAATTTTATAATTTTGTTCCATTGTCCTGATCAGGTTCTTCAGGAAAAGTGGTTTTCAGATTTTATGACTTATTGCATATACCATTTTCAGATTTGGCGACTAATTCTAGATTTAGTGACTAAAAGATTAAGGATGCACCTATAAAAGTTAATAAGCTCTTGTGGTTAATACAAATAAAACAAAAGTTTTCTTTATGTGAGAAAGGGAAGGGTGGGTGCGTTCAGCAATTTTTTACCATTTTATAAACAATTGTCTAGTTTACCTGAAAATAGAAATAAAAAAAATATTCGTGCATGTGAAAAAAAATAATAATTTATGCTCTAACTGCTAAATATTTTTTTTATTTTTACAAAGCAATACGTTTAGAAATGATGATACGAATTAACATTATACGTTACGTTTAAAAAGCGTTAATACGATTAATAAACATTTAATATTTCTTCTTAGCACCCTTTTATTAATTTGACCTGTATCTATAGAGACGGGATCTTTAAAATATAACAATATGGGACTCATCCGAGGCCCCGTAAGCGGAGAGAATAAATACCATTCAGACCCGTTAATTAATATCTATTGAAGAGCAAGACTAATTCTAGCACAGCCACATAATTCCCCCTCCAAATATCAAACTCAAGGATAAATTCAACAATGAATAAATAATAGTTTAAATAATTAAAAAAAATACGCTTTTAGATCGAACTAAAAAATGAAAAATAAGTTATAGTTTTAAAAAAAACTAAAAAACACGCTTTTATAGTAAATCGAACTAAAAAAGTGAAAAGATAATTCTTAATAAAAGAATAAAATGATTAACGAGAAAATTAATTGTTATTGGAGTAAAAACGTGGGGTGCTTTGTACTACATTTATACACTAACTCAGCATTTTGGAATAGAACCAGTAAGAAATTTTAACAATTATTATAGAACACCCTACGCTTTTACCTCAGTGACATTAATTTTCTCATAAATCATTTCATTCTTATATTAAGAGTTATTTTTTCAATTCCTACTATTAGCTCACAATATCTATATATTTATTTATATATTTATTTATTTATCTGGGTGGAATTTTCAATCGTTATAATAAAATACATTTTAAAGCGCTCAATTGAGCTGAAATTTTATATATAGATTTATTTTGGATGACAATATAATAATATAAAAATAATTGATAAAAATTAATTGATTAAAACTAATTATTTAAAGAATTACAAATACAACCACGTTGGCATCATTTTTGGTGACTTAGCGACTCTTTTGGCGACTTGTGTCAAAACTTGAAAAGGTTTTTCTCACGTGTTTAAGTGTTCAGTTGAACTGAAATTTATATTGGAGGACAATACAATAATATAATAATAATTAATAAAAATTAATTGATTAAAACTAATTATTTAAAGAATTACAAATACAACCACGTTGGTATCATTTTTGGCGACTTGTGTCAAAACTTGAAAAGGTTTTCTTTTTCACGTGTTAAAGTATTCATTTGAACTGAAATTTTATATACCCGATTGTTTTGGATGACAATGCGATACTTTAATGATAATTAATAAAAATTAATGACCACTTAATGTTATGATTCTGTCATATGTATATACATATTTATATTAATTGTAACTATTTAATAAAAAGTAGCTAAAATAAAATTTTTCTTTGTTGATCTAAGTAGGAATTGACTTAAAATTTTTATATTACTTGTTTACTTTTAGTTCGATTTACTATAAAAGCGTATATTTTATTTTTTTTAAACTATAATTTTTATCTCGCTATATAAAGTAACAAGTAAAGATGAAAGATGAAAGTTTGGTATCAAGAATATATTTTATTACACTCTTACTCTAGGTTCAACAAATTAAAATATTCTCAAAAGTGTTACTGCCTAAGACTTTTATGGTAGCACTAAATGGGCCTTAACTAATCAAAATATTTAGAAAAGGAAATAATGCATATTCATGATGTGAAATGTGCACTTCCGTGAAATTGCACTTAAACTGTCACAGCCCTTCTTTGGAAATGCAGAGGGAGGATAAAATTTAGGAAGTCTTTGTTGTGGATATTGTGGGACTTATATTTGACACATCTAACGAATAACTTTACCTTAATTTAACTGGTAAGAAAAGCTTTATTTGTTGAAAAGTAAACTGTTAGGTGTCAGCTAGAAGGAAATTGGATTTCAGAGAGGTTTCTAAATGCTCGGAATTCTATGAAACTAATTGAAACCATTTATTTCAATAAATTATATTTTCATGGTATTTAACTTTTATAATTATTACTAATTTTAAGGTAATTATTTCTTTAACTATTTTTAATGTTTTGGTGATTAAACAATTTCTATCAACTGTTATAACTTTTGTTTTGATTATTGTTTTATATCAATGCTTTAAATGATAAAATTGCTCTAATGCAATCTAAAATAATTTTACTTTGCGCTTACTTAATGAATATTTTTCCATTCTATTAAATAAATGTTATTAAAATTACTTACTTTGTAAAAATTATGTGATAGGAATTGTGAGTGATTAATTAAAAAATTTAATCATTTTTATTTCTATACCATACATATTCTTTACGTATAAAATTCTGATGAAATTTATTTCACTTAAAAATTTCTGTTAACTTGACACATCACTTACGTAAGTAAATACAAAATTTTTTTCTTATTGGTAGTTTTTAAAAAAAACAATTAATGATTTAAAATGCAGTTTCAATCAAAGCTTGTATTAATATTAATAAAGAAAAGCTTATACTCACATTTATAATGATTTTGAAAGAAAAAAATAGCTTTATGATTTTAAACCTAAAAAGAGGTTAGTTATTTTTTCATTTATAAAAGCACTCAAAAACATAACTTTATAGATATATTCATTGGAAGTATGTAGTTTTTAGAAGAAAAAATTGCTTTTACGTGACAGAAAGATGTAGAAAGAATAAAATCGAGAGTCATTAGATTTTTTTTTACAGTATTTTTACACCAGATCTGTTTGAAATATTTTTTCGTGAGAACTAGCTGTTTCTATCCAATTTTTCAGTACTTCTTGACACCTGTTTTTTGCTTTATTCCATTTACAGCAATAATACTTTTTTTTAGATTTTAAAGTAACTTCACGAAAAGATGTCAGGATTAAAAATTGATATTCAAGTACCATTCAGTTCAAGACAATATTGTTTCTATTTTATTCTATTTAATAATTTATTTTAACTTATGTACAAACGAGTACCTATTATTTTTTTATTTGTTATTTTAACTCAACTCGTTTTAAAAATATAAGTCCCACATTTTGAGCTGCATAAATATGATTGGGAAAAATAACCATTATTTATCATATTTTATTATTATTTTCATGCAAGTAATTATCATCAAATTAAATTTTACAAATAAAGTTTTTTTCTGGTTGGGGGATAACGTTTTTGTTTCTTAATTTATTTCTTATGCTTACAGTCGTCACTTTTTTTTTTGTGTCATGGAATTTTATAGAACTGTAATTTTTTTATCTTAATTTTAGTGTGAAGAAATCATAAAGATTCATCTCATTAAATAGCAACTAATCAGCCTTCATGATCCCCTAGAAATGATCTACATTACATAAACATCTAGAATTTATATGAAAAATATGTCAACTAAATAAAGTTATTAATGTTTTTGTTTGATAACGCCAAGGCAAAATCTTCACATTTTATCGCTAATAATTAAAACTCTAATTAAAAAAATTAGACTTCTGAAATATCTCTGTAACTCAAATCTTCACATTTGCTGCAATCTAGACAAGTCAGTGTATAATACATTAATAATGCCGAATATGTTTGAAAGTTTAAATGCAAGAGGAAAAATTCTCAACTTGTAAGCTTTCTTCACTGAACCGCAACATTCGAATGGTTCTCAAAATCATAATATATAGTAATAATTGTAGTTATCACTAACAATTTTCTGATATATTAATGCTAGAAAATAGTAGTGACCGCAGTAATCAAGTGACTATGGATGTGAAATGGAAATTGGCGCTATTTCTAATGAGTGGCGGGTTGTGGAATTCTGATGCTATCAAAGATCTGCCCAGTGGAGAAGATGATGCACACCAAATCTGTGGATACTCAAAGTCGTCATGTTGGCGTGATATGGGAGTTTGGGAAATGGGATGCCAACTGAGGTATCATCATGTACAATTGACTAATATCCCTCATGTTCCATCAGCTGGCCATGTTTTTTAACAATAAAACAAACAAGAAAATATAGGGTTGTACAGAAAGTAATTTTTTTCCAGACAGAGGATTTAATTGTATTTTTTCATACACAACACTTCACACTTAAGGTGTCCGACTACGTTCGGAACCGTGATTTTGCAAAAGAGTATAAATGGATAGTATTTATGATATTTAGTGTCACTTAGATTAGGAAATGTATATAATTTTGTTTTAAGAATAGTATTACAATAAAAAAATTATTTAAGTGCAATATTTTGACAAAAAATGAACATAGAATGACCCATTTTCAAAATATTCTCCTCTTGTGAAAAATGCTTCTATTATAATAATAATATTTTGCCCGTATATAGCTCAGACCTCTGTACAGAGGCTGAACTAGAATTTTTAAAATATATAACTTAGAAGTGGGTTTATCTATGTTTTATGACAACAGAGGGGAAAACCCGATAATTATTTTAATGGGTTGTAAGTCTGAAAATAATGTGAATTTTTCAAAAAAATAGTTCAGACTCTCTGGAGAAGTCTTTACTTTATAAAAGCACACACACACACACAAAATATTATTATTTTAGAAGCATTTTTATAAAAGGAGAATATTTTGAAAGAAGGTTATTCTAAGTTAATTTTTTGCCGTAATATTGTATTTAAATGATTTTTTTTGTCAAAATGTCCTTAAAACAATTTTATACATGTATTATAATCGAAGTGACACTAAATATCATGAAAATTATCCATTTATAAGCTTTTTTAAAATCATGATTCCGAACGTAATCGGATACCTTAAGCCACATAATCATTATACGTTAATATAGCTGATATACAAAGGCTTAATTGTGAAAAAGTCCAATTGATTATACGCAGTAGTTTTTGGTTGGTGACCTTTCAAATTTGGAGAGTGAATAAAAGCATTTTCGGCATATTTTGCTTTTTTACAATCGAAAAAAGCAACATAGTAAGAGCCTGTTCAAGCAAGAACAGAATTAGCCGATGTGTATGGAGAAGATCTATTGATATTAAGTCAGTGCCAAAACTAGTTTGCAAAACTTCTATGTGGCAATTTTGATGTTGAAGATGCGCCACGTTCTGGGAAGTCATTTGAGGCTGATAACGAAACAATAAAGGCATTAATTGTGGTAAACCGTCAAGTAACAAATCTTTAAATCGCTGAGAAGTTCAATTTATCGAACTCAACTCTTCATGACTACTTGAAAGGGCTAGGTGTAACCTCAAAGCTCGACATATGGGTTCCTCATGTTCTCCTGGAAAGAATTTTGTTCGAATTTTGAAGCACATCATATTGGGAACGAGAAATGGGTCATCTACAACAATGTCAAACGTAAGAGATCATGGAGTTAAAAAAAGATGAAAGCATTTCGAAAGCCAATATTCACCAAAAAAAATGTTTATTGCATCTGTTTAATGATATTTCAAAAGAATCTTTTTTTTTAGCTTTGACCGGACAACACAGCAATTAATTAGGAAGTGTATTGTCATAAATGGACAAACTGAAGGTATTCACTTAATCAAAAAAGCCAGAATCGATTAATAGAAAAGGTGTGCTCCACCAAGATAATGCGAGACCTCATACAAGTTTGGTAGCTCACCAAAAGCTTTTACAACTTGAATGGAATATACTGCCACACCCATCATATTCTCTAGATTTGGCACCTTCTGATTAATATTTGTTTTAGTCACTACAAAATTTTTAGACTTAAAATCTTTACTTCCAATTGAGGAGGTCAAAAATCATCTGGATCAGTTTTTTGCCAGCAAAGAACAAAAATTTTATGAGTGTGAAACCATGCGACTGACAGAAAGATTACAAAAGGTATTGGACCAGAATGGGAAATATATAATTTAATTTTAAAAATATATATTTCGCTGTATGAAAATTGTCACAAAAAAATTACTCTCCGAACAACCCAATAATGTGACTTTCAAATTTGAGTAAATTCTCGTTACCAACGTATGGGCATGAGGGCACGTGAGCTCTTTAAGTTGATGGATAGATGTGTGTTAGCCTTACGGGGTTTATTGCATCACAAAAATTTTGTTAGGGGGAATTAACATCATTCTGAAGCAGCATGAGAGCCATTGGTGACAACCCTATGTAATTCTTTGACCTTGGTCAAGTGATAATGATGAAACCTGAGTGGTAGACATCTATTCTTAATTTCTGCTTTGCACCATGAAAGGACTTAGAAGTCTATTTATTATGAACCAACCCTTTTCATCATTCTATAAGATAGTCTTTTTGAGGAATCAAATTTATAATTGGATATGGCAGATTAGAAACCCTCAACTGCACACCACTTTTTAAATTGACCACAACGGATTTAATGTTCATCAGCCCACTTCTATCAGGAGAAGATCCCAAGATTAGTTTAATTCTCAACAATATACCCATAAAGTTGGTGATATTTTACCACTAATTAACACCAGAAACTTTAATTTTACATTAGTTTATATAAGAGATAATTCATAAATTATTTTAAAAATAAAATTATGTTACTTTACTAATAAGTTTATAACTTTCCGTTCAAAAAGAATATAAATGATAATACGTCCTTATCCTTCCTTCTAGGTCTGAGTCATGGAAATATATGTATATATAAGAAAATTAAATTCAGCCTGCGTTTTACATAAGTTCTATTCAGTAAAAATAATAATTTAAAATCATCAAGTAAAGTCACATCAAGTTATGGATCAGTAGTTTATGATTTCTTAAGCAAATTTTTAGAATTAGGTAATTCACCATATAAAAAAATACAATTTTTAAATTTTAATAATATGAACTAAGCAAAGAATTACATTCATAATTTGAAGACAATTATAAAACATAATTAACCTCTTAGAAAAAATATAATTATAAAAAGACATTCTTTGATATTTGTAATGAAGTCGATATCGAACCTTCTACCGTTCTTTGCTAGAGGTTATGAATCCTTAAAACCAGGGTGTTGGTGAAAAATCAATAGCAACACGCGTTCCTCTGCATTTCGTGATATTAATGACCTAAGACTGATGCTTGATGAAATATTCGGGAAGCACGGTCGTAAAAATAAGCACCATTAAAATGATGGGATTTGGTTAATATCATAGAAAGACACGTATTTTTTTTTTATTTTATGAGATAAACATTTATTTTAAGAGCTTGTGAAATGTTTCATAAACTGAGAAATATGAAAGCGTTTATCTAAACTAGATCGTTAGTAACATTTCATTTTAATTGAATGATGTTTAAAAAGAATGTATTCCAGATATAATGTTGGTTAAAGACTTTATAAAGTATTAATGAGTTGCGATTGCTAAATTATATATCGAAAGAATTACTTGAAATGTTTTTTTCTGCTTACTCTATTTTTAGAAGTAATTAATAAATTTTAAGTAAATAAGTAATTTTAAGAATAATTATTTTTAATTATTATTATTTAATGATAAATTTTCTTTTATTATTCATTTCTATCAGTTTCTTCATTGAGAAACATTTTTCTCTCTGGAATTTCGTCTTTTTTAAGATTTTGTCAATCTTAAGTATATCTTAGCCTTTTTATTTATCAAACAGTATTCCATTTTAATTGTTATTTTAAGATATTCATAAAAAAAATCTTAACAAAATATCATCATAATAATCTTTCTGTTTAAATACTATCATTTTGTTGTACTTTAATAACAAAGGAAATTTTTAATTTTTTTCAAAGCTCACTAAAAAATAGGACTAGATCATTAAAAACTATGCTATGCAATTTCAGAATTAAATTAGATTTGCTTATATATTTCTAAAATGCATATAAGATTTAATTAGCTTACCTAAAAATAGTAGTAATAATAAGTTTGTAAATAATTTATAATCAATATAGCTAATTTAAATTCTTATTTTGACTAAGACGTCATAACATCTTTCAAAGAAGAGTTTTGACTGCTAAGTGAAATAGAAAATTCTGGTAAAGTGCAATATATAGTCTTGTTATTTTTTACTTTGTCAACATAAATATATGAAATGCGAGATAAGGTCATTTTGCAATAAAAGTGAGCATTACTTAAAAAATTTTCATTAACATACAAAAGGAGTATTGTTTCCTACAGCAAATATGTATTTAAGTTAGTTTTAGAAGGATTTATTACTTAAATTACAAAATATTAATCATAATTAATAATAAAATGACAAAATGGGGACTTATGAGAATTTCTTATTTTGCACATTAATGTTACAATGCAGAATGTGGGCCCATATAATAGAAAATAGATTTTTGTATTTATGTAACAAAAAGGAGCAGGTATAAACTAGACTTTTCTTTAAAGGATCCTTTATGAGTTATTATTTTAAGAAATTACATCAATGCTGAATTTCTGTATATTCTCCCTTAAAATCTACACATTTTTTGTAATGTAATAGGATGATAATGCATGTGAATTATTCTATTTCTTCTTCAAATGAAACTCTTTTTCCTCCCAGCTCTTCTTCTGTGGTATCCAAACAAAGGGCAATCGATAATGTCAAGTCTGGACTATACGGAGGGTGTTCGAATACTTTTTGATGAAGTTTCTTTATTTAGGGGTTCTGGGAACTTTTTCAACCAAAAAGTAGAAAACATTTAAAATCTTGTCACAAAAAGTTCGATGTAACAAATTTTGTCAGTATGTTGCGTTTAAAAATCATTTCGTTTTTAATGGGATTACAGATGGGCTTTTCTAAGTGTTGCTTGTGCTTTTGTGAGATGGTATAGCAGGGCAAGAAAAATCATTTATCAAGAAGAAATGCAAACGCAACTTCCATACGCATGAATAGAAAAAATTACCATTCTTCAATGATCAATTTTGATATAATTCTCTCATCTCCCCTTCATAAAAAGTTATGAATTTTTAAAACTTTATGAAGGTGATGGTTAAAAATGATTCTGGGTTTCATTATTTAAAGAAGGGATTTGCTTATGTTAGTGGTTCTAAGGTGAAAGAATTGTGTGACTCAACAAAAGATAATGAAATAAAGGAATAACAAGAAAATGACCATTTATAAACTATATCCCACTTATTTAAAAATTAAATAATATTTATTTTTTCTGTTAAGAGGAGTAGTCCCCACAGAAAAAAAAATATACTTTTAAGAAATTTATTTACTTGCATTTTCTTTTCGTGACATAATCACAGAAAAAACTTTTCATGACGAATAGAAAAGTTACTAATCATCACTATTTCCTTAACTGTGGAAAAATTTATAACTCTCACAAATTATTACTTCAAGTGAAATTTCCTAGTATAATAACATTTTCAAATGGCGAAATAAATTCAAAATACTGTGATAAAATTTCCAAAAATATTTTGCATTCAGATTTTCTAAAGAGCTAGAGGAACGATACAAACAAACCCATAAATCAAAGATGTATGCATTTTGAAGAAATAAAAATTTCTGCTCAAGAAACAATTCCTCTTTTTGTAACAGATGTCCTAAAAATTTGGTTAGTACTTTTTGTAAAAAAAGTTAGTTTGTAAATTGATTTATTAAACCATTATAATTTAAAGCCAAATGGATTACAAAATAATTAATTTTTAATTAATGAACCTTTTTTATAGTTCGATTCATATAAAATGTAGAAAACAAAAAAGAGGGTTAAAACTGATTTTAAATCAATAGAATCTTCCTTATTCAAACAAGGGAAGTTTAAAAATATTCATTTTTAACGTTTCGTATTAAACTTCAAAAATATGCAAAAATATTATTGGAAATGCTATTCATTCGTCTGAAAAATATACATGAATTTTAAAGGAAAGCAAGAAAATTCAATTTTAGTGTATCGTCACTTTAGAGAAAAACATTCAAAATTAATAAGTTAATTATGATTGTATAACCCCATAACGAGTTTTAAATATATATATTCAAATTTAAAAAGATAAAACAATAAAAAGATAAAAATAAGGACTTTCATTTGAAATATATTCTAATTTTAACAAAATAAATCTCCTTTTTTTCACGTACCTCCTAATTTGTAACTGGTTTTATTTGGCCCTGCTGGGCCTTTATCTCCCTGTCCGAGAGTGTTGAAGATAGCATGAAATGATTAAATTACCCATGAGTAGTTTAAAGTAAGTAAAGATTAAAGAAATTAAGTTTAAATAAATTAATTGAAATAAAAATATTTAATAATATATTTCAAATTTTATTTTCAGGAAATAAGATTTTTTAAAAAAAAAAAAAACAGGCATTCCAAAGCTATAAAATGTTAAAGCTGGATCAGAGAAGCAGCAAATCAAGAAATTTCTCTCGGCCAATGGGAGCTGGAGTAGGTTTGTCTGCCCGACCAATGGGGTAGCAGCTATTCATGATAGTGTTTCTGAGCCATTACAGTTCCTCAATGATAAGAAGAGTGGCAAGAAGGGGAAAACTTGCTCCCTTCAGCCAGAGGTGAGGGAAACATTCTGATTGGTAGTTGGCTTAAGTGGATTGCTTTGGCCCCGGGGGTACCTAATATTGCTAAAGATAAATCAATGTGTGTCTTAAAAAATTACCCTTTTCCTGTAATATCTTAAACGTTAATAAAATAAAATTTTGAGGGGAATATTGTATTTTGATTTTAGGTTTTCACAATGCTTCAGAAAATCTCAGCACTAAGTGACCAAGATAAATCTGAATACATGGATTATTCTCTCGGGGATTAATTTTAATTGAATTATATCTATAACACTTTGATTACACAATTAAACAAGTCGTTGACGAATTCTTTCTTAACCTGCTAATAAGTGGTTTGTCAAAGAAGTGGGTAGCGCAGCGCTTACGCTCCTGCCTGACGAAGGGGGTTCGATAGTCCCCTATTTCATTTTTACCGGCTTTACCCTCGGAGATTCTTTTTCATATCAAAAAGTTTAAAATTAAAAAATCTCCAGGAAGAAATGGTATCATAAATAAAATGCTAAGAAATCACCTTCTTTCTCAATTATTAAAATTACAAACATTATTAATGATATTCTAAATATTAATTGCTTTCCGAGTTCCTGGAAAACTGCATCAGTTGCCTTTTTTTAAAAAAACCGGGAAAGGGAACCCTTTTGTCGATCTCTACTCCATTTTCATTAAACTGGGAAAAAATCATCCTTAGTAGATTACATTACCATCTTAATTAAAATCAAATTTTAATTCTGGGACAGCACGGCTTTCGGCTACAGCTCTTCACCACCCACCAGTTTCTCAGAACAGTAGATTATAATAAATCTGGCCCCAAAAAAAGAAAATGTACACCGGTTCAATATTTCTAGACTTACAAAAAGCATCTGGCATACAGGTCTTACCTATAAACTAATTCAATGCAAAGTACCAACATCATTAATTATCCTGTTAATTACTTCCTTTTGGAAAAATTTTTGGGTAAAAATTAAAACACCCTCAAATCCCAAAGAAAATTTTCTCCGGGGCCCCAAATGGGTCACTTTTTTTCCCCACTTCTTCAACATCTATATCAACGATATTCCAGCACCAATAACACTTGACATTTGCATGTATTCTGTCGACGACACATCTATACTTTTGTCAACACAAAGAACCAGCCATCATCTCATATATGATCACAGGATACCTAACACACTGGAATGGGCACAGTAGGCCTTGGCCCTCATGGGTTGTTGCAACACTCAGTTTGAGTTTGATACCTAACACAGCTTGACCACTTGTTTACCAAATGGAAAATGGCCATCAACACGTCAAAAACAGAAGCCGTATTTTTCGCTCGATTAAAAAAAGCGCCAGATATTTATATTAGAGAGAATAGAATCCCCTAGTTTTTTTCTTCTCTTCTAATCAAGCTTGTTTCCTAGGGAAATTAAACCCTTTAAAAACCCCAAACCCTTTTTTAACAACACTTTTTTTTTGTTGAACTTTTATTAGAGAAAAAATTTTTTTAAAAAAAAAGCCCGGAATAAACTTTACCTTTTAATTTCCAGAAAATTAAAATTAAGTAATAGAAACAAAATGCTTATCCCCTAAACTGATCCTGATGTACGCCTCCCCTGTTTAGGAACATTCAGCAAAGACCCATGTTAATTATTTAGAAAGGGCTCAAAACTTAACTGTCAGGCAAATTCTTAACGCTTGCTGGTTCCTGAGGAATGTAGAGTTTAGAGCCGCAAGTAAAATACCCACAGACAAAGATTAGACAAAAGATCAGGAGAAGTGCTATCAATTTCTTTAATAAAACTGATAACTCTGAAAAAAATTAAAATCGAAAAAATACTCCCCGGTCTTTTTTTTCCACACACCCAGATTAATCCTAATTGATTCCCGTTTTTTTTTAAAATTTCCCAAATATTTTTTTTTTTTCTATAACATTTTTTTCTTTTTTCTTAAATTTTCCCCCCATTTACTCCAATGATTGGTTGGGGCTTTTACCTAAACTTAAAAGCAAAAAAAAGTTGACCCCCGTCTGTCAACCATTCACAAAAAAAAGCTCCACTCGAAACCAACTCATTTTATTTTTTTACATCTAAATATTTTCTTTTTTAAATCCGGAAAGATTTGGTTTTGGGTTTTTTGGGCCCGGAGTTTTTTTATCCCAAAAACTTTTTCTGGCAAAAACAGCGCAAATTTTATCAAATTAGGGGGAAAAAAAAAATCAGGGGACCCGGGGCGGAAAATTTCCAAAAAAGTAAATTTTTAAAAGGAAAATTTTTCCCGGGGCCTTGGCATTTCACCCCTTTTTTCCCCCCTAAAATAACCCCCTTTTAATGAAATCCCTTTTTTTTGAACCAATTTTCCCTTTTTTTGGGGTTTTTTTTAAAAAAATTTTTTTGAAAATTTTCCAAATTTTTAACCAAATTTTTTTTATAAATTTTTAAATTTTTTATTAAATCCAACCCCATAAAACATTAAAAATTCGGGAATTTTTTTATCTAGCGAACTTTTTCCTAGAACCTTGAACATTTCACGATTTTCTTCGTAAAATAACCACTCTATAGCGAAGTGCATTTTCTATATAACGAACTTTTTCTTTTGTGATTCATTTTTTTTTCTCCCTATTGTTAAAGTATTTCTGAACATTTCAAGTTATTATCTCTAACACATTTTATGGTGGTCATAAATCTTGAACTGGTTTTATTAAATCCTAACTCGCCGAGAGCAATAGAGTTCTGGACATTTCATACAAGAAGTGCAACCTTTAACCCCCATTGTCCAGTTCACTAGAAACATCTTCGATATCCCCTTTCACACTGAGTGGAGTTGTTCCGTGTCCATGTGTTCTAGAAAAAATAATGTATGTTTAATCTTACTTGTATGTTTTAAATTAGAAAATGTCCTTAAAATTCATTAATTTTAATAAAAAATTATTGTCTCTAAATATTGAAAATACAGTGATACATTCAACATTGTTTTTTCTTGTTTTCCTTGTAGCTTTCCTTTTTTTCCCTTTTTTTGATGGGTAAGATATATAAAATAAACATATATTAATTTTAAAAAATGTGTGAATAATTACTTTCTTTAATATACAGCGCGTTTATGAATTTAAAATTTGTTTTATGTGGTTTATAAAGTATATTAAAAAATGAACCTCTGTATAACGAATTTTCCATATAACGAACTTTTTTCTGGGATTTAGCGACTTCGTTATGTAAAGGTCCGACTGTAATTTTTTCTTTTAATTAAAATTGATTAAAAGAAAAATAACAGTCGGATAAGTAGTTAGTTTTTTATTTTAAATTTATATATTATTTATTAAAAAGGGCAATTTGAAAACGTTTTGATGTCATCTAAAATGTAGAGAAAGGAGATAAAGGCTCGAAAGAACTAAATGTTCTCACCCCACCAAACAGCAAAATACAACTATGCTTCATATTTTAAAAAAGTTAAAAATTTTAATATTTTATGCTAGGAAATTAGTAAAAAATTCTCTTTAAAAATATAGACCTTAAATTTTATTATACAGTTCTTAGCTAAAATGAAAAATTTTTGTTAAGGTAAGCCATTTTTCATTCGACATAAATCACATGAATTGTCTTAAGGAATTCAAAGCTAATTAATTTTAGAAAAAGTTTAAATTTTTAGTATTTTTAATAAAATTTAAAAAAGTCCCCTTCTTTTATTTTGCATTCTATAATGAGCATTTGTTTTATTTTTAGTAAAAGAAAAACCATACGTGATCTATTTTTTTAATCTCTAATGCTTTAAACAAGTATTAAAAAGATATTTTTAAAAGTTTCTAGAAAATAGTTCCGGTATGAAAAATGAAGTTCCTTTTATCTCATCACCTATTATTAAACTTACCTTCAACTTCAGCTTTAATTAACCATTATTAAAGTTTTTAAATATTTTAATCACCATTTAAAAAAAAGAATGATACAAAATGTTTTGATGGCTTTCAGATAATTTTGCAAATAATGGTATGAAAAAAAAATTTAAAATGT
>BMAV01006757.1:32246-60785 GCA_019973955.1 Trichonephila inaurata madagascariensis
ATATTTTACTCCGTCAAAAATATCTAGTTAGTAATGAAACAAATAATTTGCATGGTGTTGAACCAAATAATTTTCAAAGATAGGCAAGTAAGGATATCTTCTGTTCCATTGCATAATTTAAAGTAATTGACCTCGTATATTTCATTTAATAAATGCGTCTGGGCAATTTTTACAGTTCCATCTAACAGACTTTTGTAAAATGATTGTTTGAAATGACAATTCATTGACCACGCAATTCTCATTCTTCACACAATAGTTTATAGTGATCTTTATAAATACTCATATTAATTAAATTAAAAATGATAGCAAAATCTTGGATATGAAGTTAAATTATGGAATAAACGTTTGCGTCCATATACTTAAGATCAGTTCAGATATAAGCACTTCCTTTTCAAGAGTAAGATGAATTAATTAATGAATAACTTTTATTTGAACAAAAGGTTGAATATTTCAGACAGCTTTAAATATAAGCTTTTGAAGTATTGGACTATTACGAGAGGGACATTGTTTAGTTCACTGCATTCAGCTTTCGATATATATATATGTATATATTAATAATTTCATTTTACTTTACTGTCTGGTTTAACATCCGCGTGTGTTAGGAATTGATTTAACTTTTCAACCTGGCTCTGTTTATTTCTATGCATGTCTGTACTTATTCTGGGTTTCATTATTACATGTAAGTTTTTATATCCTAATTTTATTCTATAGAATTTTTCTTATTTTTCGTCTCTATGAGAGAAACACTATTGTTCTCTTTTAATAATTTCATTTTACTTTACTGTCTGGTTTATCATCCACGTGTGTTAGAAATAGGCTTAACTTTTCAACATGGCTTTGTTTTTTCTATTATGACGAAAATTTCTGCAGTACGAGGAAGGTGGATCCATAAGGCATTGCTTAACTCTAAATCGCTGGTCTGGTTCACCGACAGCTCTAGAAATAATAATAGGTCTTTATTTTAGTCCAAAAACTCCTTTTGTATCTACATTTGTTGTGTCTCTTGAACTCCAATTTCTTTCTTCTTTCGCATTGTAGGTTAAGCAACTTTTTCACTTGGTATCCGGATGTTATTTTATTTTATCATAATTATATATATATATATAATTATGATTGTAGTTAAAAATATTTTTTAGTGTGACTGGCAATTAGATAAACTTTACAGCAGATCTTTGCTCGGTGAGGCATTATTATGGTATGTGCATTATTGATAGAAAGTTACCATAATTTGAGTGTTAGTTATTCTTTGAATATATCAGTTTTTGTACTGAATAGATTTCTTGATTTGGATGCCCTTCCTTGTTTTAGGCATTTTTTTTGCTTTGATATACTGTATCAGTTCTATACATTGGAATATTTTTGTTCCATTCCATTAGTGAATTTTGATAACAGTTATTTAGATTTGAGATTTGATTTGAGATACACTGATTTTGTATAAGGACTTACAATGAATCACAAGATTGGTGGTTGAAATTTTACAGTAGTTAATACTAGAGGTGAAAGACAAACTCCTATAGAATTAGAACTCTCTGGAATACAAAATTTATTAGGCATAACAATTTATATAATTATAGTTATGATACCAATAACTCTCAGAATAAACATAATCACAGTTATATTCCTAGTACATTAAACTCACATAATCAAATTAATTTCCACAATAACAATCACTATTTTGATACTCGGTAATATCAACACAGAAATTATTTTCGCTATAATAAATGCAATAATAGTAAATGTAAAACATGCTCAATGTTTAATATAGAGCAATATGATAACACATCCAAATTTTCCTTATGTAAAACCTTCAATTGCATTTATATGTTAAATTGTAAATTATGTAATTTTAAATATATAGACCAAACATGTAATAATATCAATATTCGTATTAATTAATCTATATAGATCAAATACCAAAAATTACTAGCATAATAACAATATTAATAAAATTGAACTTAGGCACTTTCATTTACATGGCTTTGATAATATTGATGTTTCTATTCTCAGAATAGTACCACATATTAAAAATAGATTGTGGTGGGAAAACCACTTTATTAATTATTATAACACTATATATCCATATGGTTTGAATACCATTCAC
This sequence comes from Trichonephila inaurata madagascariensis, assembly GCA_019973955.1. Classification (NCBI taxonomy): domain Eukaryota; kingdom Metazoa; phylum Arthropoda; class Arachnida; order Araneae; family Nephilidae; genus Trichonephila; species Trichonephila inaurata. The sequence continues at coordinate 34,348 of BMAV01006757.1, forward strand.
TTTGGAAAAAATGTCTTACTTAGCATTCAACATTCTGATAACAAGAATTACTTTAATAATAGTGATAATGCACTTAAAGTTAAACGTATAAAAAGAGGAAATAGGAAGAAGAGAACTCATAGACTTCCAGTGGAGACAGATTTTAAAATTAAAGATTTTTGCAGCAATTTTGAAAAGTCTTTTAACATTAAACAAATTAAGCATTTCTTGTTTGGTTTAAATAAAAAAGAAATTAGGTATTCAAGAAATATCCTCAAAAAGTTTGATTTTAGACTGCCATGCCTTACATATTATTAAGGATATTATTAATTTTCTCATTCATAAATTCAATATTGAAGATATAGATTTAGTAAATAGTTCTACTGAGTATTGTACTATACTATTCATGAATAAATCTTATAATAACATTAATTTCTCAAAAATATTTAATAAGTATGTTCACATTGCCTGCTTATAAATAACTTTTGCACTAAGAAGGCTTTTAAATACTATAACAAAATAGGTAGCTCAATTTTTAATTACAATGATATTAGAGATTTGCAAAATATAATAATAATATTGTTTGTAATTGTAAAGATTGTTTTCTTATATATTTAATAAATGATCAGCACAATCATGTGGTAACTGGTAGTTTAAATATTGTTAAAGATAATACTCTTAGAGAAATAATGTCCAAAGGTACGAGTTTTAGATTAATGATCTCTAATAATAACAATGCTATTAAAGATCAAATTTCTAAAGATATTAGTAACTTCATTACAAAATTAGCTATTAAATACAGTCTTCCTAGTAGCTTTTAATGAATTTAAATGCAAAGTGTTAAGCGAATTACTGAACATTAACTATAAAGCTGATAATGATATAATTTACAATAATATATATTAAGAACCAAATTGTGCAGACCTACATAAGAACTTTATGATCGTTTATGTTGGTAAAGTACCGGGTAATTATGCAATTATTTTCAAGTGGCTTTATACTAATATGCTACACAAACCTTTTCATAATAATTCTGCTTTTAAAAAATCTAATTCAAGCAAAAGAGAAATTTTTAATCGAATTTCTGCTTTTTATAAAAAAATAGATTTACGGATTTTGGATATTAAATTCTCTCATATTTTCCTAACTCCTAAATTTCATAAAATTCCTGTTAAATTTAAAAGTATTACGAATGGTTTTTAAAATTTATAATACACATAGTATACATATAGTATTGTAAATTAGTATACGTATGTCTGATCTCCCACGCAATGAAAATCAATCGTACTTTTGAAGGAGAGAAAAAACTGCAAAGGGAAATCAAAGTCTGAATTATAAGTGATATTCGTTCTGAAGCAATCCATAATTATTTTTTCCAAACTGGGATTTTAATTTTTGAAGATATCAAAAAAATCAATGGTTGATAAGTAGCCCCCACACGGCATGTCTCAGAAATGCGATTCTAAACAAGATTGCTGTTGCTGTGGCTAATGCCATCTAATCGGCAGTGAGATATAAGCAAGATTTAATGGTATTACGTAAATAAACCAAAGAGAATAGTAATCAAATCGAAAATATTTTACTAGAATTTTAATGTAAAATAATTTCATGTATAGGAATCGTGACGTGATTCATACATTTCCTTTCAAGTAAGCATGTGTAATCTCATAGAAGACACCTCTACATGAGTGGTAATAAAGTAAATCATATATCATTTAACTATAAATTTATTCACGGTGTTTGCTGTACTTATAAATAGAAAATATCCACTTCAGTACAGATAGTTAAAGTGGCAAACGTGTTTCCCCGCTGAATGCACTCATAAGCTTTAGCTTTCATTTAGTTCTTAAACTCATCAGTCGATGGATTTGAATAAGATAACGAACATTTTGAGATTGTAAGTCACATGTCTCACATGTTCTGAACGTTCTCTCACCCTCTACTTCTGATCCTACTCGTAAATTTTAATTCCACTTAAAACAGTAAACATAGATATATAAATATGGAATTGAATACAAGGGTAACTAAAACACTCATTTCGAGTTCCACTAATACAAATGTGAATATCGGTGAATATTTGAAGCAATACAAGTGTTACGGAAATGTAAAGTTAATGTATTATGAGCAACTAAAACATTATTGGTATTGTGCATCATGATGAAGGAAATTACGATTCAATATTGGATGTGCAATAATTAAGTTAAACTGGCAGAGCATTTTCAAAACTGAACAATTTTCTAGAAAACTAATATGTGGTGAAATTTAAAGTTTAAAAATAATTCTCAGAATCTTCTGTTTTTTTTTTTTTTTTTTCCTTTTCAGAAGAAAAAGTTAGCTTAAATAATTTCGATTTAAAAAGAAAATGAAACGCCTATGTTTTTTTCTAAATACTGTGCCTTATGCTTTGAAAGAAACGTGTAATGGACATATAATCACTAGGGATCCCACAAAAAATATTTGAAATGAACTACAACTATATCACACTAACTTTAAAGCAGAATAAGAAAGTTCGAATGCTCGAGAATTACATATTATATTCAGTGATATCTCAAAGTAGATGAATTCTCAGTACCCAATATTGAAGAAATTTTATAACAATTTGAACGTGGAACTTTTTGTTCTGAATGAAAGTAAAAGATTCAGAGAAGTACGTTTAAAGGCCTGATGAATCACAAAATTGGTTAAAACAAGTATTATGAAAGGATTTCATAGAATTCACAGATTAAGGTATAGATTACGTGTGCGTGTCCGCCTTATGATAAAAATGCGTATAGTCTGAATCTATTCCTACTGAATGGTTAAAAGATCTCAAAGATGGTATTGTTATTAAGAAAATTTAAACACTCACGTCCTTAGGTTGAAATAATTATTCGAACTGTGTTCTAAAATTGGTTTTAAATTAAATGGGTACATGTGCCAACATTTTGAAGAAGGTATTTCATTTTCGGGAAATAAAGTTTGATGCTAAAGGTTAGAACTTTAACTAAAGAAAAAAATGCTGTTACTGATACTAAAAAAAAATCTCACCATTATCTAGGAATTAAAATCTTTTTTTTCTTGTAAGTTGTTAGTAACAGTAAAGCAGATTTATCTGAAATTTGGCTGAAATAGTGGAATCTTTAAGTCACCTTTTAATGAAAAAAGCTTGTTTTTCTTGTGAAACAAGCATTATGATATGGCATTTCCCAAAGTTATAAACGAGTAATTGCTTATAATTATGCTTTAGCCCATTATGATCCTAGTAATCAATAAAATTGGAAGTTGACACTTAACCTTATAGAATGGTACAAAAAAGGAATTACATTTGTCTCCGGTATGCTTTCCGAAAGTGAATTAAATTATGCTTAATAGATGGTGAAGCTTTTTAGATTTTTGAGACTGAAGGAATTTTTCAGATATTTGTATCTACATCATTTTACATTACTAACTATTCATAAGACTTTGGAATTCTTTAGAAAAATTGACATAGTTGTTTTTACGTAGTTGTTGAAAATTAACTTTTTTTTTAATGTCTAAAGAGAAAGAATTTTATTTTAAGCTGTAATTAAAGCAAAATGAAGGTAATTTTAATAATATTATGTGATGAAAATTTTGTTTACAAAAAAAATAAATTATAATTACCCGCTCAGTATTTTATATTTATCCGTTATACATTGCAGTTCTACTTTTAAAAATGTAATAATTTTTATTATTTTGAAAATTTTGTATGATATTATATTGTACATGAAATTAATTTGAAAGATTGGTATTTGAGAAAAACACATATAAGTTTCAAGAATAAAAAATTACGAAGTATTATTTTCTTCTGACTTTAACATTTCAAAAAAATATATATATATACAAATAAAATAACCATTATAAGTTTCTCATTGTTTACTGTCCATATTTCTGTTTTACCATAGCATCAGTTAAATTTTTTACGTCTCAGTAACATACATTTTTCACTTCATACTTTTCGGTGAAATCCCCAACGGGAGATTTGGAAATAAAACTAACAAAATAAATTCTTAATTTTATGACGAGATTAAATCATTTTAATGCTAGGAACAATTTGTACAAAACTGACATTCAGAAACGTTTATTTTGAAGTTTAAATGATTTTTACACACATTATAAATATAAAATAAACTTCTTTCACTTATGTCAGAATTCTTTCTTTCTCAAATTCTCTTTATAAAAATAATTTCCTCTTTTCTTATTAAAATTAGCCACATCTGTCACTCGATTATTTTGTTTATATCCATGCGACAAAAACACAAAAACATGTCGATATCTCTCGCAACGAACATGACAGTTTGTTAGTGCTGCTCTTTAATCGCTAGGAGCGTTGCAAGCAATAAATAGTCGTGTATTTCCTAAATATATGTGTGTAGATGATATCACCATTGAGGAGTTTTTTTTTTCTTTGTGATTAGTGATTAGAGTTATGTTGACAGAATATTAATCGCATGAGAGTATATTTTCGATACGTCTAACAACTCATAGGAAAAACAGGTGTTGTTGAGATAAAAATTATGATTCTGTGGATTTTTTTTTTTTTTTTTTTCCTTTTTTGCTTAGAAATGGATAACTAATAAAGAAGAAAAACACTTAATATATCACAAAAATATAATGGAATGTGTCCACTTTTTGCTTAAAACTTGTTTTCTTAAGAAAAATTGACACAGGTGATGAAAAATGGGAATTGTTTCTCGATAAATATTTTTATATACGCGTTTTATGAACGAATGAATCTCAATTGGATAAAAAAAGTTCTATACATTCATTCTAAACTCTTAAATATTTACCTTTTTTTCCTTGCTTTCTTTGCATTCAAAGTACTTTGAAATAGAGTGAAATAATTTAATAACTTTTTTAACTCTCTTAGGGTTTGATTGCAGACATTAAAATAATAACGCGATTATAAAAGTGACACAAGCTCATGTATCTAGATATATATTATAAATGCGAAAGCTGTGAGGATGTTTGCCCGGTCTTTCACGCAAAAACAACTGAATGAATTTTAATGAAACTTTACAGAAATACAGCTTATACATCAGAATAACATATAGGCTATAATTTATAAATATATTGTATAAAGTGTCCAAAATATAACAATATTTGTCAAGTAAGTAGGAAAAAATTCTACCATCTGCAAGCATTTCTGGCGAGCGCTGCAAAAATGCCCTTGACAGTATATATCTATATTTTATTTGTGAAGAAACACTTTTTGTTTTGGCTACGCAAGGCGCTCGCTTCTAATTAATTAATGTGATCAGCATAATCCCTATTTTTTTTATTTCAGAATAAAACTAGGTTTTGAAGGGGGGGATAACTATTGTACTGTATTTTTTTGGAGTGAATGAATATTAACGTCGCACTGTTCAGCTACACGAGGGCTTTTGGCAACGGTCTACGTAATTTTGAACCATGGTCAAGTGACGTGGACGCGACACCTGAGCTGGAACCACCTTCTCTTAACTACCACACCACACCAACTTAGAAGGAATATCCTATAACAATACTTAGCAGGAATTTTCTTTGAAATCAACTCTTCCAAGATATATGGCAGCACGGGTTCTATGTTGAGTATTTTAGCGGGGAAGGTGAATAGTTTTGTAGCAGATATTGCGTTTTCAGCTGACGGCGTTTTCAGCGCATTGCAAAGATTATTATTTTTGTCCCGAATAAATAGTTTATATTAAAATTTAAGTGTCTTATGTTTTTGTATGTTAATGAAGACCTTAGAAAACGATTTCACTATTTATTTTAAGTGAACGGTGTATATAATTAATTTTACCGTGGTATATCTTTAATTAATTTATTAGCTCTAACGGATTAAATTTCCCGAAGTGGAGTATTTTGTTTATGTATATCTCTTAATGTTCAATGTAGTGATCCAAAAAAATTATTGTATGAAAAAACTGCAGTAAATCATTATGCGGTATATAAAGTATTAACGTGTATCTCTCCCCTACACGGCGGGTCTTACAAAGCTCTAATAAAGCTCGAGCTATATATTAAAGTAGCAAGACATTTGCCAACCTGACTCTATCGTTAACATTTCGTTATGTTTTTCATTGAATCGCCATTATAATTTAAGAAACGGCATTGCTTGTGATTATTGCAGTTTTAACATAAAATAAATACAACAAAGTAATATTAATGTATTACACTTTCAGATATATAAATAATTTACACTATTTTAAGCGTTCGTTACACAAAACTTTTAACAATGTGTTACTTTTGCTGAGCAGAGATCAGCTTAGGGAGGTATTTTCAAAAATCGACCCTCAAAAGTATTACGGGGAGTTATAAATAAAAAAAAATCCTTTTTATCTGCTATTAGATTAAACAAACATTAATTACCTTAAAAATTAAACATTAAAATTTAACATAGGTGTTTTTTTTCTTTATTTATTTTGTTCAGTTGAGATATGAAAAAAGGAATCTAACATTGTCATATCACAAAACAGCTCAAGGATATTCTTTTTGTGGTGAGTAATTTCAGCCTCAAAATTATGTCAACATATTGTAGTACAATTAAATGTGTAGGACTACTAAAGACGAATCATTGAAAGAATAAAAAAAAAATTCATGACACCAAACCAGAATTTCTCTGAACATCTCTTAAACAATGTCTGCTAAAAACAATGATCTAGCCTCCTCGAGATAATGCAATTGAGTGTTTTATAAATAAGTATTGGTACTGAAATAGTCATTTTATACAATGCCAATGCATTATTATGATATATCCAGAAAACGAAGAATTTTGAAAACACCATTATTCCGTATAGCTTTATCAATGTTGAGGATATAATCAATCTCTGTGTGTACTCTTACTTTATTCACGTGTCGTGAAATATTAATAGACATGACGGTGCAACATTGATGAAAGATGGCTTAAAAATAAATTGTAGTACGTTGTATGCAATGAAAATTCCTTTATTGTAGCGTAGTAAACAGAGATAGTGTTTCTTATTCGTGAATTTTTCCCAATTGAGCATTCCTTTTTCAGAAACAGATAATAATTTTTCATTACTGTCAACATCTTTACACGAACATGTCCATTACATTGGGCCTAAATAACAAATTGTTTCTTTCTTTTTTGATTGCTGCCCTCTGGAAAAATTACATTCCTCATATCTAATAAAAAAGTTTTAGAAAAGTAACAAATCAAAGCATATCTTTCGTTCACGCATCGCATTTAAAATTTTCGAAAAATTCGAAAATTTTGCTATTTTCAATTTTTTTTTATAATTATTTAATATATCAATGTCATGATGCTATGGTTTCTAATTTTAATTTTTCAATGAGGATCAAGAGAAAAAATAAACATGTAAATTCAAAATATTTACTGTTGGTGCAAAAAGCTTAAAAGTCATATTTTTATAAAAAAATATGCTTGTCAAACTTGTGAAACGAGCATCTCGAAGATTGTCCAACGTTCAAGCAAGAGAGGAAAAAATCATAAGGTCAACTGTTTTTATCAAAATTAATAATCAAATTTACTCAAAAACCTGATTTTGAAGTACAGGATTTGAAAAAAACGCCAGATAACTTTATGCACCATGTTTAATAATAGGTCCCTTTCCAGTGTAAAAATATTCAAAATGAAAAATATGTTTATCAGTTATTATGCTTTTTATAGTAAATATAAAAAAATAAAATCAACTAAAATTATAAAATTTGGTTAGTTCTACAAAAAAAAAGTATTTTTAAGCCTTTGAGACAAAAAGTAAATATTTTGAATTTACAGGTTTTAATTTATTTTATATCATACCTTAAGCATTAAACTTCCCATTTAAGACAATACCGTTACGATATTCGTACGTTAATTAAAAGTGTGATGCTTGAACAAAAGATGTTCCTTGATTTATTATTATTATTATTATTTTACATAGCTAGTCAAAAAGAAAATTTTCCATAATACAGGTATTTAAAAACAATCAGCTCACTCTAATGTCCATGTCTAAAGTATCAATTTTTTTGCTCGATATGACAAGTAACAAGTATTTTCTTTATGTATAAATGACTTGACACCTCCACTGATCTTAAATCGAATCCTAATGATGTCAACGGTAGAATTGAATATTCATAAAGTGGTAATGATAACACGTGGTGGTTATATGTATATATATGGAATTATTCTCTTCATTACTGAAAACCTTTTTAAGATATTGGTGTTTCAAGAAGTATATTTTCTCGAAAAAAGCGTGATATTTCTTGAAATTATCTTTTTTGAATGAAAATGTATATGAAAAGATAAATTTACTATAATTATTATACTGGAATATGCTATATACAGTCAGTCACAAAAGTCTACATACACCTATAAAAATAGGGTTATCTCTAAAACTGATTAAGTTTCAATTTGAAAAATTATATCGATCTTTCAATTTCAGCAAAAAAATATGCTTTTCACAATAAAAAAATTCAGAAATAATAATTACTGGGAAATTTTGTGAAATGTGTAGCGATTGTCATGTCACAAAAGACTGCATACTCTCGATTGGCTGATAATAAGAATTTTGCATACAAAATATTTCGAAGATCACCTTAGTTTGAGGTGACACGTATTGTTCTATATTCTAATCTTCATTTTCCGCGATTTTTCAACATTGTAACTTCAACAAAATGAGCCAGGGAAAGGAAACATCTTTAGAACTTCGAAATCTGATCGTAAAGTTAAAAGGTGAAAATAAATCTTTTTCCGAAATTGCCAAAATTGTAAAAAATCCTCGGTCAACTGTGCAAACAATCTATAGAAATTACGTCATGCGTGGAAATGTGCTCAACAAATCTCGATGTGGTTGTCCACACAAGCTTAGTGATCGTGATGATAGAGCCATATTAAGAAAAGTGAAAAAAAATCTAAGAATTAGTGCTCCAAAATTAGCGGATCAAATTGCAACAGCAAGTGGAAAGAAAGTATATCCAGAAATTGTTCGTAGAATTCTTCGATCAGGCGGTTACCATGGCAGTTTCCAGAAAGAAATTGTTCATCTCATCTGTGAACCAACAGAAGAGACTTGATTTTGCTTCTGCACACGTTAACAAGGATTTTGACTTTTGGAAAACAGTTGTATTCACTGATGAGAGCAAATTAAACGTGTTTGGAAGTGATGGCCGCGGAAAAGTCTGCAGAAAAAAAAAACAGCAATGAACTCCGAGAATTTGACTCAAACTGTGAAACACGGCGGAGGTAGTGTAATGGTTTGGGGCGCAATGGCGGCAACTGGAGTGGGCAGTTTGGTGTTCATCGATGGCAACAGGAATAAATTAGGATACTTAAAGATTCTGCAAAGCAATCTACACCCATCGGTCCAAAAATTGGGACTTGGGAGCAACTTTGTCTTTCAACAAGACAACGATCCGAAGCACACAGCTAACATTGTTGAAGAATGGCTACTCTACTGCACGCCTAAACAACTGCATTCACCGCCACAGTCGCCGAACCTTAATCCCATCGAACACCTCTGGGAGGAAAATGATAGAAGAGTTCAGCAACAAGCAATAACCAGCAAGGAAACTCTGAGGAAAGCCATAGAACATGCCTGGGCCCAAATTTCACCTGAGAAGACGAAGATTCTTGTTATGTCAATGTCAAACCGAATGCAGGCAGTTATTGCTTCAAAGGGAGGTCCTACAAAATATTAATATTACATTTTTGCTTATTAATTATTGAAAATTGTGTTGTTCTGTCCCTGTATGTAGACTTTCTTGACTATATAATTTCATATTTTGTTTATTTTTGATATATTTTTTAATGAATATGTTCATAATTTTCTTTATTAGATATGAATTATTGTGTCTAAGATAATTACGAAAATAAAGTTGTATTTTCGAAAATATAAGTATTGTGCTAGAACTGTGTGTATTGGGGGGGGGGGGTATGTAGGTATGTAGACTTTTGTGACTGACTGTACTTATACACATGTATACGAGGTGGGTTCGAAAACTGAGTACCGTTTTAGAACAGCTCGCATAAAAAATCTTTTATCGAAACAAAATTTACTTTTACATAAAGGCGCATGTCGGAAACTATTTTTTATATAATTAACACCATTTTCCAATATTTTTGTCACATATTATCATATATTTATCTAACATGTCTCTACCTTCTTCAAAGAAAGATGCTGCCAGTGAAGAGAGCCACTGCTGAATAGCTCTTTGTGGAAACTTATCGCAAGGCAATCTTATTGTGAACCATCAATTTTCACAAAGTTTTTCCTTCCTATTTTCAATCTAACCATCACTGACAACAAAGGATCGCTCATTCCGTGTTCTTCGTGGTTATTAGTTTACCCAACTTTGAACTGTCGATTCCAATGTTTTGCCATTCCATCACTCATTACATTTTCTCCATAAATCTAGACAACTTAATAATGAATTTCAACTGGCTGAGCCTTCCTTGCGTGCAAAAACGGATTACAGAACGCACTTCACAGTCGGTGGAATCAGCAATCGTTTTAAACATTTTGAACGCTTACAAACACGTGTAAAAACAACACAATCCGGTTATAATGCCTTCAATGGACTGACAAGCAACCAGAAACACGTGTGAGCATGCGTTGAACTAAGTTATTATTACAGCTGCAGTTGCAGTAGAACGAAACGGTACTTACTTTCAGGACAAACTTCGTAATTTTTAACAATTTTTGCAAAAACGCGAAGTTGTTTTGCGTTAAAAGTTTTGTATACTTATACTTAAAATGTATTGTTTGATTGTTATACATTTAAGTTTTGACTTAAAATGTATAATATAAAACTGTTTTTGCAAATGTGTTGTGTAAGAATCAAATTTCTTGTTCCTAAGATATTGAAATGAGTGAAGAATTGCAAAAATATTTAGTGATAAGGATGTTAGTACATATACATATTTAGATATATATATATATATGTACATATTTAGATATTTTTGAACATAATGTGTCTTACAGTTACCTCTCAACAATATCTTAAATCAATCAGACATTTGACTGAAATATAATAAAAATAAAAACTGAGTTAAAACAGTATATATGTTAGATTACATGAAGAAGACGCAAATTATTTGAATTATGAAAAGGGTTTAGCATCAACTAAATCAATTATAGCAAAATATGAAAGTTAATTTTCACAAGATCAAAAAAATTATAAGTTTGTTAAAATAAATGCATTGTAAGAAAAAGAGAGAAATATGTAAATATGCGAACTCTATAACCATAGACAAAACTATAAGCCAGACACTTTTTTTCTTATGTTGACTGTGGGAAAGTGCTATTTGAGATCATTTTATTTGTATATTATAGCATTAATATGAAATTTAGACCACAACATAAGCAAACGGGATGCAGTTAGTAGTCACTAAAATACCATCACAAATCTAAAGCGAAATTTGCATTTTCTTGGAATAAGAATTAATCTGTACTATCTCCTTTTGGTTTGCATATGCACATTTAAGTATTTTTTTTTTACTTTTTAAAATGTCAAAAGACAGTAAACTTAGGCATTGACAACACTTGAAAATATGGTTTTCAATCGAACGATTAAAAACCCAAAAAGCTTTATATCTTCAAAATGTGTTGTTCAATATACTATCAAACATTTTGTGAAATCTCTGTTTCACTTTTGAGTTTCGAGATAATAGGAAGGGAAAAAAAGATCCCTACACTCGGAGAGGAAAAATCATTGAAACATCTGCTTTGAGAGATTATAATTGGATATCATCTTAGATGGCTGTGTTTATTTATCACTAATTAAAAAAAGAAAGGCACACATAATTTTCACTTAGAACCGTTAGAGGGAAACTTGAAGTATTTTAACTTTCAGGTTGAAAAGAGAGTAATAAAAGCAATGTTTCTTCCCAATACGGGGTGTGTCTATATAACAGTTACAAACGTTAAGGAAAGACAGAATACACCTAGACGATGAGAAATCTCAGAAGAATGCATGGTCACGTGGCAACGCTTTCGGGTACAATAGTAACGGCCCAAAGCACAAGAAAGTCAGGACATAAATAAGAGGAGAAAACATGTCTATTCTCCTTAGAACAGAAAAAAAACTAAAAAAAAAAGAACATTAAAGAGACGATGATTGTCATCAAAGTAGTTGTTCGAAATTACGAACCTGGCCGTGTTGTAAATATCACATTTCTGGAGCATTGAATACCGACAGACTGGTGTTCACCTGCGTACTGTCATCGAGATTGTTCTGTAAAAGGTCAAGCACAGCCTCCTGATTGTTTGGCATTCTTACACTTCGCTCATGCTCCTGTGTATCCAGGAAAAAGAATCCGCTGTCGGACAATCTCTGTTGAAAGCGTGCAAAGAAAGCGTGGCTAGGAATGAATGAGTGAATATTAACGTCGCATTGTTCAGCTACACGAGGGCTTTTGACGATGGATCACGTAATTTTGAACCATGGTCTAGTGACGTGGACGACACCTGAGCTGGCACCACCCTATCTTAACTACCACACCACAACAACGGGAAGACATTTTAGCTCTCGACAGATTTAAAATGCATCGTTGCCCAACACGGCGGGTCTTTAGTGGTACTGGGCTCGAACTCATGACATGCCTGCCATGATCCGATACCTTAACCAGTGGGCTACCGCAGCCCAAGCGTGGCAAGGAGTTGGTTGCCTGGGGTAAAGTTGAGCATACAAAAACTGTGAGACATATAGTTCATTGCAATCAGCGGCTCTGTATGTCCGATGCATATCTGCGAGCTCTGTGTTCGTGTAATGTTCCATTCTACTCCCACTTCGTCACACGAAATGAAACTTCATAGCGAGTCTGGCAGCAAAAACTGCATGTGTGGAGGCACCATCATCTGATGCTTCGGTTTACTTAGCGCCATCTATCACGTACACCAACAAAAGCCTTCCCAACATTTTTGATGTACTAAAAATAGTAAGCATGCTTTCTCCTCTTATTCTTGCCCTGTTATTCTTGTGTTTTGTGTTCCCACTACTACACTAGGAAAACGTTCTCTCTCTCTAACATGCGCTCCTATATGATTTCCCATCATTTAGGTGTATTCTAACTGTCCTGAAAGTTTGTAACCGCATCACTGATACACCCTGTATATAGTTTACATTTGCTTTTAAACACCAATGCTTACAAAATATTATTCTTTTATCTAGTGGTCGGATAAATCTAATATTTCAGACACCTAGTTAGCTCATATTTATTAAGAAAAATCAGAGTGAGTGTCAAACGTATAAACATATTCGAGAATATCTTTACACAATTAGTTACAAATGTTGTTATAATATTTTAGGGTTTTTAAGCACATATGTTAAGATAGATTTGAGACGAAGAACGATTAGGGTATCTTAGACTCTTAAACATAATGTAAACAATATTTTAACCTGGTTAATGCAATCCATCCAATGGTTTGGAATAAATGGTCGTTTATGAGGGAACGATGAACTATGACCGTTACATAAATGTACTCAGTCTTGCAGTCATAATTTTCCCAGATTTATGAAGATACACGCATGAATGGGATTAAATTCTAGTCATAATATAAAATGCCGTAAATCTACTACAGCTATGAAATGGTTAATGAACATGAGCATGGATCATCCAAACTATCTCAAAATCAAAACACAGCGGGGCATTTTAGAATACTATCAAACGTGAAGTAATGTAGTATCTAATTACTTCAAAGGGGACATTAAAAAACGTCCTGCAACAAGATAGGAACAAAATAAATAAAGCGGAATGCTAAAGATAGTGTGAACCTCACCCGATAAGGAATTAATAGCATAATTAAGGTCAAAGCAGGCTCAAACAAGCTTTGATCTTTGCAAATAAAAAATATTATTTTGTATCCCTGCAGCTTTACATTCTTACAATACCTCAATACCTAAAGTCTTTTTAAAAGGTGTCTAAAACTTATATCCATGGTAGTACTTATAGTATTAAAAATGTGTGTGTATTTTTCATAGTTAAAGTTTTCCATGACGTTCAGGTATTCTATAAATATTTATTTTATGAATTATTGCTGTGTTTTGGGATTATTTTTATTTGTGTGTAATTAAATTATTAATTTTGGCAGTTGTAACATATACTTTTATCATTTTCAAAATTAAACGGAAATTAATTAGTATCGTTAATTACAAGTTTCTTATTAAGTAAAATTGAAGATTTTTTTTCTTTTCAATGAAACTATATTATTTTGCACAGTTATAAAATCATTAAAACGTTGGTTAAAAACAAAAATAAATATGGCGTATTATGTTCAATTTTAAATATTTTATAGGGATACGTGCAGTTTGTAATATTCTTACAAAAATTGCTTCAGTATGCATTTTTTATTAAAAAAATCATTGATGACAAATGCTTTCAAGTAATCTTTTTATTGTAAAGGTAATTACACCAGACATGTAGATTTGGTTTTCCCTTTTTTTCCTTTTTTTTAAGACGTATTAGAAGTAATATGTCATTTTAATGTTATAAAAGGGATGTGCGTGTGTGAAAAAGAGAAGTTCTTATACATTATATATAAAATTTCTCTTCCAGGGTAATTTCAATTTAATGTAAATTTAGTTCTCTCTCTATATTAAACATGCATTTATACTAAAATGATTCAAAAATTGCGAGCATTTTGAATTAAAATTTATTTTTGCAAATCTTTCTCAACCATTATATTCCCTTTTATACTAGATTTTTCGATTCATCTTTCTAATAATTTTCTTCTAATGCTTTACTCATATATTTTCGTATATTTTGATTAGAAAAAAAAATTTATGTTATTCCGTTAGAGAAATTATTGTACTATGCTGAAATAATAGAAATTATATATATATTTGAAGCTCTTTTTTGAATAATTCGAATGTAATGATCTTCAAATGGATTTAAGAACTGAATTGTAAAATAAGTTTATATTTTATAAACTTCAAATATTCGAATTAAAATGAGATATATGTGAGCTCTGTAGATAAAAAATAACCATATATTTGAAAAAAGTTAAAGCAATAATTACTTGCTTGCAAGAAAATCACTGCTATCATATTCAATACTTGTTATAATTTTAATTTTATTTCTGAAACTATAAGCAAAATGAGAGTTTTGCAATTATGTATTTGTATATATTGATTTATGCATGTAAAATTATGATTTATGTATTTTTAAAGAAAATTGGTTATTTCTTTCCGTGCTGAATAATTTTATCTTATATCATTCGAAAGAAATTCGCGTTGTAGAAGAATACCGTTTTCGATTAATTTCTATATTTTAATTTTCCTTAGAAACCCAATTAATTGAAAATATTTGAAAGGAAACTATTTTTAAAATTTAAAAGTGATTACACAAGATGCATCTGGGTATTTATTGTCTAATTTTCTTGTATATTATTTTTAACCAAGCAGTTTCTTATATTTTTGTATCTTTCTAGTAATGTTCGATTATTTCAAACTTTTTTTGAAAAAAAATTGAAATTTTTTAAAAACTTTTTCTGAAACACAAGTGTTTACGAAAGCAAATCAAATCCAAATATTTTAAAAAGCAAAAAATATTATTGCAAAAAATAGCGATAAATAAAGTTAAACATAAATTTATAAGAAATTGCTTTCAGTTTTAAACAGTGATAAAAATAATTGTTACAGTATCTTAATTAGTCCAAACTCTATTGAACAATTTTGAAATATTATTTCAACTCTTTCACATTACGTACGCATAATACATACTAAATAGTTACCCTACTAAAAAGGCAAAGTATAAATAGAAGGTGGTATAATAGTAAGGTCTTAGGAACAAAGATTGTTTTTAACTTTGTGTGTGTGTGTGTCGTTTCGAATATAGAACGTAGAGTTATCAGATACTATGTTTTTTATACGTTCATGATCTTATCAGAAAGCCTACAGTCGTATATCCACGTGCTTGAACAGACATAAGATTCATTTAATTTGGGATTGAGTTCCGCTGATATTTCAATACTTTCTGGTTCAGCTTTCTTTCCTTAGATTTCGAAGAGTAACTTGAAAGAGTTCGGGCTATGACCGTAAAAGGAGATGAAACAGGATGGCAATTTTATGGCTGGGTGATCTTTGCTTAGAAAATATTCGATATAGAACGTGATATGAGAATAGGTACAACAGGAAAAATCTAGATTAAATCTGAAGTAGAGTATGTTGGTTAAGTTATAACCTTTAGTAATCCGAATATATGTATATATTTTTCTGTTTGATATACTTTTGTAAGAAGTACTCATGTAAATTTGGGTTTCTGAGACAATTTAAAATAAATATTGAATTTTAAGGAAATAATAAAATTCTCGGACATTTTTAGAATGAAACAAATTGATAAAACACAGTCTCCTAAAATGACAAATTACAGCTTCGGTGATTTTTCCTGACCCTTAATATTTGTTATTGAATGGCTATTGTTTATTGTTTTGGCAACATTTTTTACAATTTTTCAGTTCAAAGTGATATTTTTCATTTTTTTCTTAATTTCTCAAATTTGAGAGCCAAACATTCATTTCAGAGAAATGTTCTTTTTTTATCTTACCCACAAATTCGAATAAGAAAGCGAATTAAGACAGCAATTAAATTCATTATCATATGTTACAGGATGGCTACTTCAAACTGTTGAAATAACATTTTTGATTATAAAAAAGAACAGATAGCATGAAACAATCATAATCTTGTCTAAACAGTCTCAATCGAAGCCCGACTATCAAAAATTTTATACAAGGAATGAAACTAAGTTTGCGGATTTTTTTTAAATTAGAATTCTAGGTGAAGAAACAAAATCGGTTACAAAAATTGCATTACGAACGATGTGTTTCTCTTGCACTTCGTCTCAACCAACTGAAACAAAAAATGAGGCCAAAGCTTGTGCATAAGATATTAGAGACACAATTCTAATTTTCCTTGTTGATTAAAATGATACATTCCTTATCATTGAAATCCGGATCGTCGCTAGTCTCAATTCAAGGAAAAGTGAATGAATGAGTCGATTATTCTTTCATAGAAATTTTGAAATCGAGCTGTTGGCTCAATTAGTCTCTTCTTTTTCGAAAGATTTTTCAGCAGTCTTGCTGTGTGTGTTTGTGTGTGCGCTCAGTTTTCTTAATTTAAGTCTTCTAAAACTGTAGCAGAATTCGTTTGTATACATTTCTTCTTTCTAATTTTTATTATGAAAAACCAATGTGTTTTAATGGAGAGTCAACGAGAGATATAAATATTAAACAATTTCTCTCTAGGTCTTTAATGTTTTGGCCTGCATATCACGAAGCAGTGGAATATTTGAAACATCATTTACGATGAGGAAAGCTGCATAAGAGAGAAAAGGTTATTAGATAAAACTTTATAACCATTATTGAACAAGTATTGCAATTTAATCTTCTTCCTAAATTATTCAAAGTCCAATTATGAGGTAGGAAGGGAATCTATTAAAAAGAAGAGATGTGAATGGTTGAACATCTGTGTTTGGTGCCTGGAGTACAATTTAGGGCTTTAAAAACTGTAAGAAGTAATAATCAGTTGAAAAACGTGTCAATTCTGATTTAAATTATTCAATAACCATTCAACAATTAAAAAACATAGTTAAAGATTAGAAAGTTTTCAGTGGCAATCAAATTATATGACGGACAAATTAATTCATTAGGAGATCCAACAAATTCATCAACTTATCGATATTGCCATTTTCATTAAAAAAAAACATCGAACAGAACGAACAAAAACAATACATTTTTACGCACGTTTTAATTAGTACTTTCCGAATACGAATTTGTATAAAATTAAAAATACTTAAAGCTTGGACGCGACGCGCAATATCATATACCACTTCTACAACTGAAAGTTATATCGGAACCATTCAAAGTACGCTTCTGTGAATTGCAAATTACATGACTGATGGACTTGCCATGTGGAGAAGCTGAAGCTATCGAGGTTCAAAGGCTCCCCCGTTGTGTACCGTGGAAATTTTTAAAAAAAGTGAAATATACCAGCTCAGGTGCCATTTCTCCTAATAGTTAAGGTACTGGATAGTTAGGTGTATTTTGCATTTAAGTATACGTATGTTGAAGATATTGCACAGTTAGACCGCGAATTAAAACATGTGCGGGAAACCATTTTCTGGCTTTTTCTGACAGAAAGAGGAAAAGTACAACTTATAACTTTGTAACATCTTATATTAAGTCTAATTTAAATATTTAAAGATGATATTGAATTTTTTCGTCTCTGAATCTGAAGTAGTATCATCTGAAGAAGCCACTAAAAGTAATATCGGATGTCACTTTTTTGTTACAGAAGGGAGTCTTGAACTTCGCATTCTTTAAAATTAATTGTGTATAATATTAGAAATTTAATTAAGCTTTTATAAATTATCAATGATATCACATGTGTCATAACATTATAACTGTGCAAGTAATAAATTTTATCATAATTTAAATTTAGTGTTTTATATATATCCTTTTGTTTTAGTTGTTTATAGCATAATTATTCAAACGTGGAAGTTGTTAAAAGTTTTGTTTGCAAAATAATGCCAAAGTTTAAAGTACAGAGTAAATTATCTTATTAATGAATAGTATAAAAATATACAGTAAATATAAATTAAATAAAATAAATAATACTCAGAAATGATAGATGACACTCTTACTTTATTTTTCATTAGTTTTCGGTGAAATTAATGTTATCTGCATATTCGAATATATTTTAAAAGAAGATATAATTCTAATATATTTTTCTTACTCAGTATTAATTTAACGAAAGGCTGAGTCAACCTTGCCCACCCCGATTTGGGCAAGGTTGACTCAAACTTTCCTCCCTTCAATGGGTATATAAAATGAGTACCAAGCTTGCTTGGGAACTTAACTCTGGGTGTTTTCGCTTCAGACTGACCACCTGACCAGAACATCTGCTATGCAACCACAAGGCCTAAATTTGCGTATACTGAGTTGGGTACAGTAGGCCTTGTCCCTCATGGGATGTCGTGCTACTGAGTTAAGTTTATTAATTTACAGGGTAGATATCAATTTATAAAAGGTAAAAAAGTAATACATTTAAAAGCAATTTGAACATTAAGGTCTTAAAGAAACTCCATGAAAGCGTGTAATGTAAGTAATTCATATATTTACTCAGTAAAACATTTATACATTAAATACATTTATAAATTTATATGCAAAATTATTTCTCTTTATATGAAACATGTACGTTTTATAAATAAAAAAAATATTCCAAATTTGCTTATTTAAGAGCTTCTTAATAATATTAAAAAAAGCTTTCTCATTCTACTTTTAATATTGAATAAGAGTTATTTATTGAAAATTAAGTTAAAGCAGGTTTTTCAGGCTTAGTTAAAAAAAAGTATTCCTATGTAAAATATTTGGATTTTTATTTCAAAATGCTAATTTGAAAATGACGCATTTGTAGAACAAATCTTGATTTGATTTAATGACTTACCTCTAAGAAAATATTGTTATTGATGGCATGAGACTTTATTAAGGCACTCAGAAAAGATACAGATCAATCTTCTTCGATCATAAACACTTGTACATTAAAAACATATTGTTTCATACTATCCACTTTTAAATCACAAAACTCATTTTTACATATTATTTTACGAAATCTCAAATTGTATTTCCTTAGACAGACGCGAAATATCATTTACTAATAATTACACAATAGTTTCGAAAGTAAAATTGCTCTATTTTTGTTAGTAATAAGGAGCAGTAGTCAAAGCCGTAATTTTAACATTCATATATATATAAGTTATCAAAATGTTGTTCAGCAATTCTTACTGTTTCTGCTTTCGTCAATGAAATTTTTTTATTTGAATGTAGAGTTTTAAAGCTAAAACATTCAATGTTATTGCGCTCTTGTTCACTTAAAATTGATATTAAAAGAATTACCTAAGTATTCTAAATTTTCAGATTATAAATTTGAAATGTCGATAATTATATCTCCACATTAAATAAATATGTTGGTAAAATACGCAAAAATTTAGCAATGCACTTATTGTGCAGCTAATCCAGCGTAGGGCTTGATTTAACTCAAATAATTAATATTATCCTTTTTTCTTAAAATTTAGCAAAAATGATCATGTTTTCACCTTTTATATTCTGCATTTTACCACTTAAAAGTGTAAGTCTAAAATGTTCGTAAAACGTAGCTATCTATGTGGTTCATCTAAATGTTATGTATTACGTCTACTTCAGAAAAAGTCTGATTACGTTGGTAAAATGGTACTAGGAATGATACCTTAGCTTATGGTGTAAAAATTAAACAAAAATATAGTTTCATTGAAATTGTGCTCGTCTTACAAATTATTATGTTTATTCAATAACGGTAATGTCTTATAAAATCACTCGAATTCTACTAAATTTATTTAGAACAGCTTTACAGATCTTTGTGCAGAAATATGCAACTATTTCTAATAGTTTCATTACAAATGACTTAATAGTAATCTAAATGTGTCAATAAAGGAATGCAGAGAAACATTAAGGTGAATAAAAATGAGTCTTCAAAAGTTACAGAAAGATATTTTATTTTAACGAATTAAAAAATTATTTAAAGTTAAATATACAAATTGTTAAAAATTAAAAATTCATTAGTTTGCCCATTGTCAGATGCTTTTATTCAGTTAACTCGTCTCTATTAGATATTACAATGGAGAAGAGATGAAGTAAATATTACAATCTAAAAAGAAAAAATTAAAATGTTTACTTGAATTTTACGATTTCGGAAAATATGCATTTTACTTCGAGAAAACATTTTCGGTTTGGGTTTAAATGGACAGAGGTTTCTTCAAATGAACACTAAGCAAACAATTTAGACTGAATCAGTAATCAAATTATATATATTTCACTCTTATAATTTACAAAGTCACTTTCATTTTCCGAGTAGCCTTTAGTAAACCAAAAACTAAATACAAACTCTTAGCAGAAAAAATTTGTGAAAACGTGTATAAAATCTAAAAATTGAAAACAATAGGTAAAAAATTATTTTTAGGCACAAAATAATAATGGGTATTTAAAGGTTTATTTAATTTTTTTATTCTAGGAAATTAGCAAACGTCGTTTTGTGGCTAATAGGAAATTAAAACACTTGACACATCTTGTATTTAATACCTAAGCTGGAAAAATGTCTCCATCAAGTAGTCAATGTGATATTTGTTTAAATAGAACTGTTGGAAACATTTTAAAACTAATAAAAATAAATTTACGAGTGATATTTTTTTAAAAATTCATTTACATCTTGTTTCTCATTATGCCAAGTTGAAATTATCAAACGTAAATAAAACGTAAGAAGAAAAAAAAATCAAAGACGATAAAAGAGGGAAACGTTGTTCAAAAAAGTCTGCTCACACTAGCCAAATTGCAATATATATATGACAGGCCCCAGGTCTGCTGGTAAAATGAGGAAGGCATCATCTCTATAATAACTTCTTTATTTCGCTTCAATCACATAAAATCCAACACTCGCTCCACCTTTAAATAGGCTTATTTACTCACAAATCCTTACGCGATGGTAAGGAGCGCTCTATTTTTATTTATTACTTACTTAATTTTTAACCTAAACTTTTCAAACCTGACATATATATATATATATATATTATATAAATTTTATATATATATAGTAATATAAAATAACAGTGAAGAAGTACTAAAACCTACAGTGCTAAAGCAGGAAGAAATTGGAATTCACCAGACACAACAAATGTAGATACAAAAAAGTCTTTGGACTAAACTGGAGACCTATTATGATTTCTAAAGCTGTCGCTGAATTAGGTCAGAGAATTAGGGTTAGCAATGTTTTACGGATCCTACCTTCCCCGTACAGCAGAAACTTTCGACATAATAGGGAAAAAAAAACACCAAGTTGAAAAGTTAAGCCTAATACAACACGTGGAAGAAAAACCTGATAATATATTAAAATGAAGCTAAGAAAAGAGAACAATAATGAATGCCTCAAGGAGAGGAATAAAAAAATAAATAAATAAAATAAAAAAATTAAAAAAATAAAAAAACTTACGTGTAAAATAATTACTGGAAGTCTAAAATTCAACCTTCCAGAATACGCTCCCTACGCGAAATGACGTAAAATAATTGGAAAGACTATTCGAGACGAAAAAATAGTGTTGCCACCTGGATATTTATTTTGCAATTAAACAAACCACTAAGATTTTTTTAAAAATAAACTAAATAAAGGAAGTTTTAAAAACGATAATGAACAAATTTAAGAAGAGATAAAATCAAATAAAAATATATAACAAAGTAAATAAACTTGGATGATTATATACTAATCGATATATTGCAATTAAAATAGGCGCTTACAAATTTTTTTTGTTTTTTTTTTTAAAATAAACTAAATAAAAGGAATTTTAAATAAAATAAGGAACTAAGATTAAAATATATTTAATTAGAAATAGAAATATATTTATAAATAAATTTACTTGGATAATTGTATTCTAAGCAATTATTGCAAAAATTCACAAAATTACTTTGTTTTAAGATGTTATCAGTAACTAAATCATTGTTTCTTTTTATAAAATTTAAGATAATATTTCTAAATATTGATAGGTGCAGGTTACTTCCCCAAAAAGGCATTTTTATAATGATAAAATCAAATAAGTCTCTTTTATCAAAAATATTACTTAATAGCAAATTATTCTTAACCTTTAATTGAAGGTCCAAAAAGTTAGCTGACTCATTATTATAATTAGTTTTTACTAATTTTAAATAGTGGGGATAATAATTAAGGTTAGGAACAAAGTCTTATATATTACTAAACATAATTAAGTCATCTATGTATCTAAAAATTTATCTAATCTCTCTAATCTCTAATCTATAATAATTTATATGATATATATATATATATAGAGAGAGAGAGAGAGAGAGAGAGAGAGGATTATAACTATTTAGGGTGTCCCCGAATGCCGTGTACAAACTTGGTGGGGATGTAGGAGCCATCGTTACATAATAAAGTCCTGAGGAGCCATAATTACGTAGGAAAGTGATAGGTGGTGCTATACGTGAGTTCGCAAGGTCGGAAAATGTGGTTTCCTCATTTTAGACATGGATAGAGGGCGATGAACATGAGTCTTTATACAAACGTCGAGTTGGTGGATATCCACTTCATCTACGACCTAGCAATCGGAAATGGACATGTTGCTTTTCGGTTGTATGATGAAAGATATCCAACGAGGCCGGAAATCGAATCATCAAACGTTCACTCGGGTGCATCAGAACCTGGCGGAACATGAATCTTTCAGAGCCACGATTAATGACACGCCCGTTAATTCTGAAATGGACCCTGTGGCATGATTATTTATCACTGCAGCTACGATACGTAAAATACCCGGTATTGCCAAACAGGTCCGCCTATCCAGCTCGCGTAACAGTGGTGTATGCATGCATGCCAATGGCAGCAATTTCCAACACCTCCTGGGATGCTTTCATGACATACTTATAATTTATTATTGTTTTTGTAATAAAGCGTTTTACACTACATTCTGCATTGTGACCTTACGGTCTTTGTCTCTTTATTTCGTTACGGTTACATTGCCGCCCATGCTGTCCTATGTATTTATGGCACCTCAGGATGTTCTCTGCCTCCCCTCCAAGTTTGTACATGGTATTCGGTAACACCATGTATATTATTAGTATTAATTTTATTAATTATGTATACATATTATTCGTGGCATACATTGTTACACAAAAGGCATTTAATTTCTCTTTTTTTTAAAATTTTATTTAACATTTCTAGTATCATAATTAGAAGTGTGTTCATTTTTTGACATATTTAAGGTTTATTTTTTTCACAACTTCAACGGACCATTTGTAGTCTCATCATTTTTATCACTGATATTTTACATTAACTTATGTAAATTCGTTACATTGAATCATTAATATTCTCACTTCCTTTTGCTATGTAAATAAAAATAATCTATGAAGCTTTTTCTTTTGGAGTATAAGATTGCAATAAATTCTCTTCAGTGAAAGTTTTGGCGAAATATGATTTTAGGAATAAGAATGTTATAATGATTTAACGGCTTCACACTCTTTACATTGAAGTATACTTCAAAATATTCAAGAAATTATTTTTATTCACTATTCCTTTAAAAAAACTTTTTATTTTTTATTTTTCATTGCGTTTTTATTTATAAATTCAAACTGCACTTCAATACAACCATTACGTATTGCTCAAATTATTGTTTAACCACTAGATCTACACAAAATAATATAGCATATTTGTAATCACTAAAATTGAACAAGCTGTCTTAGGAAATGATACCTGTTTCCCGTACTTTTATTGAGATTCCTTGAAAATTCTCTTTGATTATTTTAAAAATGAAGATATATTTCTTTTCAGCTTGTAGGCTACTTCATGAAAACCTAAGGTGAGTTAATTATATAACTTAAAATTTTTAGGTCAATATTAACAGAATTTATTAACTCGTATATATTTAAGATTTATTTATATATATATATATATATATAGACTTCTTTAATATGCATATTTCTCTAATTTACTATTGCGCTAACGATTCAATTACAATTTAGGAACTAAAACGTATTATAAAAAATGGAAATTTTAATCATTTAAATAATTAGCTTTGCTGAGGATAGTTTAAGGATAGTTAAAAAAATCGTACTTTTCTTTTAAGAGCTTATAATCATTTTTTGAAAGCTAACTTGATTTTTTCTCTGCAAATTCATACCATCATTAATATGTATAAAGTAGAAAGATGTTGCTAATTAAAGCCTGTAATGGAACGCTAAGATAATACAAATTCACCCATATGCAACCCACTTTTCAAATTTAACAGTGTAGAGTTTAAAAAAATTACAGAATTTGTTATAAGATCATAGACATTTTTTGTTAAGCACTCATAGCACTCGTATTGCAATGAAAACCTTTATTAATAAACAATCAATTAATCTGTGTAATATTCACTCGTACTGATATTTTTGAAATATAATTATGAGAAAAGAGAAATAAAATGCGTGTTTGTATTGTTTAAACAATAAAGATGAAATTAAAAATTATTGAAGCTTTATAAAATCATTCGCAGTGGCTATTGTAGCATAAATTTAGAAAAAAAAAAAACTTTATAAAAATAGTGTTTTTTGCAACAATTTATTCTAGTTCTACCTACGCAAAAAATTAATATTATTTTTCTCATGTCTAAGTATTTGGAAAATAATATATTATTTTTGTCGCTTGTTACTGATATTAATGCACTTTTCTATGTATCGTTACGATTATTCACAAAAAGTTGTACGTAAACTTAAAATATAATTTGAACTTTTTAAAAATATGTCTGATAAAAAAATAATTATTAAAACAGAATTGACTTTTTTTAATGCTGTTTATAGTTTTAAATATTTCCTTAATTTCACCTGTGAGGAATGACTTTAAAAATGGAGGTTAAGAAAATGAAAGAGATAATACAGATGTAAGATACCCTTTACAATGTAAGAAAATGGCAATATTAATTGCAACTCATATATATATATATATGAGTTGAGTTGAGTTTGGTGTTTTATGGCGCAAAAGGCAGTTTTGGCTATACTGCGCCAAACATTCGTAGGTCTGTGGTCTGGCCGGGAAAAGAAGAAATTGGATGACAAGATGGAGGGTCGAAAATAGAGAAGGATCACTGGGGTACTCCGGGGTCATGACACCAGTGTTTACCAAAAATAGTAAACCCCTTGGGAAAAGGAAAAGATCACTAGGGTACCTCGGGATTGTGACACCCGTACCCACCTAAAGAAGGTGAGCCCCCTGAGGGGATACATATATATATGGAAGAAACAGAATATTTTTTTCATTATACCATCATAGTATTGCAATGTTGGAGAATAAAGCTGTAACAATAACAATATTCAACAATACACATTTCTACTAACTTTTAATTAGTTTTAAAAAGCTTATTAGTAAAATAAAATTCAAGTTTAATAAATCAACTATGACATATTTTATCAGATCTGATACGCAAAATACCGATGTGGAAAGGAATGCCGATTGTTATGGGTTTTGTACAGCATATTGAAGGAAAACTACAACCATCTTTTATTGAAGAATGTAAATCTCTGATGAGTACCATCCACTATTAATAAACCTAAAATCCATATGAAATTGTTATATAATGCACATTGTTTTTTACATTGGAAATAATATTTAAAGACAAGGGAAACATTGCTGGAAGCAAATATAAATGAAAAAGTGTAGTAAGTGTCCCTGAGAAACGAAACATTCCAACAGTTTGCTAAGGAACGTATGATTTCTTTTAAATGCTTGTTGATTGATTTCTTACGTCAACAGAAAATAGACAACCGTTTTGATTTTAAGTGAGCTACTGTAGATCACTAAATTCTTATTTTATCTAGTGTGTTTCAATTATATTTAAAATTATATATAAATTTTTTAAAAATGTATTAAAAAATTTAAATATTGGTGATATTTATATAATATTTAAGTTATTTGCAAAAAATGAACAAATAGATTCCAACAAATACAAAAAATCTAGTATTCTA
>BMAV01006757.1:62864-81629 GCA_019973955.1 Trichonephila inaurata madagascariensis
TTATACAAACGATGATCACTTTATAAAGTGAAATGTTTTATATATTAACTGATTTTTATATTTATAAAGGATTATGTATGAAATATATATATTTAACTTAATAAGAGTGGAAAGATAGATAATTTTATGATCTCAAAAATAAGTTTCCCTTATATTGTTCAGGCAAAGCATCACAGTTATCATAGTTATATTTAAAAGAACATGTAACTTTTAGTCATTTATTTAACTATACAAACATCTTTCTTTAATTTATCATTGATTTTCATATCGTGTCACCATATATCCGCATGACAGTTGCTGAGTTCCCACAAAAACAAACAGAAATACATCACGATGCACCACAAACCTGCCACTACATGCTAGAAGCAATCTTTCCTTCTTATATGAGACATAACATGGTCTCATCAACAGCCAACAATTAAATTCGATTTCCAAATTAAAATTCCGCTTTTTAATTTTTCTTTAATGCAAAGTCTGAGTTGTTGTTTCTCGCACCAACTTCAACCGATATCGCTTAAATACTAATTATTTGCATATCCTAGTACTTTCTTCCTTTCATGTGAATTTGACGTTTCTATCATCCATCCTTCACTATGTTCCAACTTTGATGGGCAGTAATACATATACATCGCAATCATAAACTGCCTCGCTTACATTTATAAAATCGGTTCCTTTAAAAAGAAATGTAATTTGTTGCAGCATTGAGAACCCAAGTTAAGCCCCCCTCCCAAAAAAAGAAATAACAGAAGATCTATTAAAACCTTTTGTACTATTTTTTTTTTAAATTTAGGATAAGTTTTGGTAATGGGTTTCTAAAGTTAAAAAACTCATGGTTACCACTTTTGAACTTTATTTTTACTCATTTTTTAATTGTGGAATCTCGAGGCTCCTCTTCGAAATTTGATAATTCTTCTGGGTCTACGTGAAAAAAAAGCCCTTAAAATCCAATTATGTTTAGAACATATTTCAATAGCTTAGTGAAATTATCGTTTTCTTCCAGCTAAGAAGTCACTGTAAGCATCTATATTCCTGTAAAAACATGCTGCACTACATGAATTACAATATTCTCATTCAATTATTGCACGTACCAATTGCCTTTTAATTCGATATCATCCCTTAAAATTCTTTAGCATTCACTAGAGTGGACTCCCTTCCCTTTTAAGAACGAAAGATGTCGAATATACTTTTAAATTTTCTGTTAATTCTAAGAAAGCGCAATTAAGAACCTTCATTGTGCTTTCTTTGATCAGAAAAATTTACTCGTATATTATCTTAGTTATCAAATTAATATATAATTCGGAAATAAATAAAAATAAATGGAAACATGCTTGAAAAAATATGATTGATTTATTTCTCAACAATACTAAATTTCATCATATTTTTTTAACATTTGATTATAGTTTATTGAAAAAACAGCCTCCAAACGATTTCCTTTACCTGCTGTAATACTTTGATACTATGATTAAGTTTTTCAAATAATTAATTTTCTTTATTCTTTTGCTTAAATGTGTGATGTAGTTTTCTTCATTAATATTTTCTCAAGTAAGACAAAATTTTGTTATAATTTAATATTGCATTAAAATTTATAAGAAAAACGTTGAAGCATAAAAGTTTGCTTTTTCATCACCTTTTAGAAGTAGTTTTCTATGTGTAATTTATTTAAGGAAAAAAATCCAAAATTTGTAAAGAACTCAATTTTTGAATTTGAATTGAAATTTTATTTTAAAAAATATATAATGTATACAATAATAATATTTATATTTTGGAATGATTTTTTCAAAGTCTCTATAAAATTTTTCATTAATTGTATTGTATATTTAGAGTTTAACTTATTTCTATTTTCGTATACACACACAGATAATAAAAGGAATAAATTATCCTTCGTGCATTTTCTTATACTTCGGAAAAAATGCCATTATCTCAAAATTTATTTCTTACAAAATTTAAGAATTACAACTGAAGATAACTTATTTCCTTATTTTTTAAAACAAGTAGCTGACATTTTTCGAAAAAAATAAATTAAGTTTTAAAACTCTCACAAACTTAATAAGCTTTTAAATTTTAAAACCATGCAATTAACATGAAATAATTAAATGTGTTATATATAACGGATTTTTTAGGCATATTAAATCACAAAGAGTACAATATATTATTATTTAGTGACTAAACTGAAATCATTGATGCATGTTAAGTGGAAAAAATATTTATATCTAAAGTTAAATAAAAAAATCTTACTCATTAAAAGTAATACTTTTTTTTAATAATCTAGGACGAATATATTTATTTCTAAATTAAATCAATTATTTCAATTATAATAGTTAAATAATTAAAATTAAATTAATTTAAATACAAAAATAGCTATTTCAAGTTTTGATTATTAGTGTTGTACCTTTGAACGTACATTCTGAAAATCAATCTCATTAAAAATATCGTACTTCAACACCTCTTTAATTTCACATTTGTTTCTTATTATTTGAGAATTTTTTTTAATCCTATCTCAGGTTGATTCTCTAGGTGCGTCGTCTCACATCTATCTTATGATCAGCTTATAAAATGCTTAGTTTTAACATTACAATACATTTTATTCACCTTTTAGAATTGCTTAATCTTTTTGTTTCAATGATTGTATTTTGAAATTTATAATCTGCTATATGATTAAATATGATATAGATAACACAAAAAGGCATATAAATTCAGTTTCATAATTAAAAATATTCTAATACCTATCGTCGTTTTAAACGTTATAATCCTATGTTTAAAATAAAGTAAGTATTTATTGAAATGACATACGTAAAACACGCTAAAGCACGTTATTCAGTAATATTTTTTTTATTTAATTATTGTTCACAACTATCTTGCTTAAAATGTGATTTCTAAAATCCAGTTTTCTTTTAATTACATGCCTTTAATAGGAAATTACAGTTATGTTTTAAAATGCTAATAAATATTAAGTTGACTAAATGCAATGTTAAATGCCAAAATGAAAGTATTTCAAATTGAAGTATTGTCAATAATTGAATTAATATTATCAGAAAATTAAAAAAAGTAAATGTTATGTGATTTTAGAAATCAGCAAATGCAATAAAAAATATTACTTTAAACAGAGAATAATCTCAATAAAAACATTTGGAAGTTTTATTAAAGTAGAAAATACAAATGTAATTCTAAGTCATACTAAAGCTGCGTATTTACTATTCATATTTGAAATATCTTTAAAAAAATGAATTTTCCAATTTTGAAAAAACTATTTTATGTGTTATACATTATTTCTTTCCAAAATGACAACTTCTCAAGTTTCTGAAAGTTTATTTGAAATGCTTATAATATATACCTAGCAATGAAATTGTGTTCTATGTTCTTTAAAATTTAGAATTATATTCAATTACTTATAAGGTTAGAATAAATGATTGAGTTTCAGCTTATGCTTTATCATGCAATCGATTTGAATTGTATTATTATAATTTTCAAAAAGTCAATATAAAAAATAAATAGTTTTAATTTTTTTTTTTTTTTTTTTTTTGTAATATAAAAATATACACAAATACTTTTATTTGGCATTTATACTTTTAAAGAATTACAGATTTTAATTTTTGAATTCTTATTTTGATAATAGTGAGATTCAGTAAATTTCATTAAACTCCGCAAGAAAAGGAGCCATTTGATAAATATGGCACAGTAAATATTTCAAAAGATGTATCTATGGAACTTAAATTCTATTATACATATATTTCAATACATGATTTTCAAGAGTAATAATATATTGAACCTTTTTATTTTCAATTAAATAGAAAATAGTTTTAAAAATATTTTAAAAAGTAAGATAAATTAAATTATTATAATTTTGAAAAAAAATCAATAACAGCTTTTCATAAATTGAGAATTATGCAGATTTTTTTTTTGTTTTTTTAAAAATATATATATTCTTGTAATTTTTATGTTGTAAATATTATCAGTCGAAGCCATATAGCTTACTTTTTGTCCCCATAAATAAATTTCAAAATTAATTACTTAAATATGTTACAAAATTTTTGCGTGTATTATTCGTTTTGCTAAGTGCATACTCAAATATTTAATATAAAAGACTTAAAGATCATACTTTATTTTTGATCCTTATTTATGAATCTCTATCTTATGTTTATAATTATGAATAGAACTTTCTCTTTTTATAATATAATGCTCTAATTTATTTATTTTTATAAAGTATTAAACTAGAAAGGAATATCATTTATTCATATTATTCTTTCACTTATAACTGTTTGTTTACAAGTCTTTCTCTTTTCCTTTCTTTCTTATTTGAAGCAAAAATGCCTCCTTAGAAAATCCCAAATATTATCAACCTGTCTTGCAAAATTGATAGATTTTATTGAATGAGATATTTTAATGGTGTTCATTGATTAGCATGCCATCACTGTTTAATGTTTAAAAAAAATTTTAAAATAATTAAAATATCTCACCTTTGTATCTTATAGAACAGGGATGGCGAACCTTTTTGAGACGTGGGTCAAATTTCGTTCATATTTTTT
Source organism: Trichonephila inaurata madagascariensis (assembly GCA_019973955.1). Taxonomy (NCBI): domain Eukaryota; kingdom Metazoa; phylum Arthropoda; class Arachnida; order Araneae; family Nephilidae; genus Trichonephila; species Trichonephila inaurata. The sequence continues at coordinate 67,388 of BMAV01006757.1, forward strand.
TAGTACTAGCACGCGGGTCACTAATGCTCATTTGCACCAGAGCAAAATTTAAAATTTTTTAACTGAGTATATTTTTAAAACTAAACATCTTTAAAATTCACAATTGGCTTAACGGGTAAAAAAGAACACTATGGAAGTCTCTTTCTACGAATATAACTGAACGTAACCTTACAAAAGTGCTAAACATGGTTATTTGTTTTGGTTTTTGATTTTTTTTCAACAATCAAAATGTGAGTAAAATTATACACTTTATTCGATATTTTGAAAACACTTTTGCTTCATTTCAAATACTACATACTTCCACATACATTTATTGTCATTTGCGTAACTTTGGAACTGTAATAATCAAACTGAAGGTTATAGATAGCATTTAAATTGCTTTTGTGGCAATGTGATTGAAAAAAATTCAAATAGAATATAAATAATCCACATAAATTAGAAAATCTAAATAAACTCGCTTAAACAAACAAGTGGTTGCCTAGCAATCGTAGGTCAGTTGAAAAGCTTGCGTGGGTCAGTTTCTGACCCACGGGTCATAGGTTCGCCATCACTGTTATAGAAGATAGTCCATTTGTAAAAAAGGGGTACATTTATGTACAATTATAGTTCTTTCTCATTATTATTAAAAAACAAATATTGGTAATACCACTTTTACATGCTATTTTTTAAATTCACGAAGAAAATAAAATTGAAGACACATCCTTAGCTAGTATAAATTTTAATTATAAACTGTGCAAAATATTTTTTTCTTCTGGACAAGAACTCAATACAATCTGAACTATATTTTACAAGAAAAACTGAAACATTTATGCCTACATAATTTCAAATATAATCAATCATTAAAATAAACTCGTTTTATATGGAAATAAATTATTTCCCCAATGCAAACACAGCTAGATAAAATATAACCCACACAAAGGGCTACTAATAAACTTTGAATATCATTTATCTTTATTTTTTGTCTCATTGTCTTCACTTCATCAGACTTAGATACTGATAACGATAATTTGAACCATTCATCGCTTTTAATTTTATGAAATAATCCCGAGTTCCATACTCTAGATATAACTTTGTTTAATTTCTTTCTGCAGCAAAAATCTTTCCGAACTGCTAAGGCCAATTTCCAAGATGCAAATACGTCTTTAGAAATTTGAAATGAATCAGCAATACCTTTCAAACCAATTATCATTTCCAACTTGAAATGCACATTTAGTATTGCAGTGTTTCTCATGTTAATGTCTCTTATTCCTGTGTCTGACATGTAGAAAAACCATTTATTGGTTTCTATAGATTCACCGAGGAATTTTAAATATTCCGCATCGTCAGAAACCATGTATTTTGTTATTGTTGTGCCCTTTTCAGCTAGACATCTATATGAACCCCTTTTCACTGCTTCTGATAGTTCACGGAAGTTATGTATACCTTTTTGATGCAAAGGTAATGTCATGTAAGAAAAGATTATCGAAGAATATATGCAAGATACAACTAAAGTGAAGAAACACCAAGGAGAAATTAATAGCTTAATTTTAACTGAGTTAGTGTTTATGCTCGCTGGCTGTCTGAGGAGAAAACCAAAAAAATTAAAAAACAATTTGATGTAAGAGTGCTTTGAATTCAGGAAGATCCAGCATAATCCAGGAGAAAAAATCAGTACCATCAGAACACATATCCAAGTGAAAAAATCGAATGGTTGGAAGATATTAACTCCATTATAAACAAGACCTGGTTTTTCTACAAGGAATGTTACATCTTCAATGGTATATGGTGTAGTGAAATGAACAGCTTCCATTCTATCTTCGGTAATGGTTAATGTACTTAAAGCAAAATCGACTTCTTTCCTGTGCACCATACCCATTAAGCCAGTCCAGTTTCCAGTTTCATCTATACGTCCCCAGTCTCTATACGGTGGATTGGCCAAATGAAATTTAAATTTCAGAATGGATGATATCAAGTTGAGAAATTTTCCTTCTATACCAGAAAGTTCCACTTTACCATCATCACTCACATTTACTTCAAACATGTGTTTCGATGGTAAAAAGGCAACTGATACTTCTGACGGAAACTTCATAATATATTATCAGACAGCATTTTGTCACTTCTACGTCCCCACGAAGTCAGGATGAAAAATGAGCTACAAGAAAGCCACTAGATTACACTCACAGTTCAAAACGTAACATGATGAGAGTATTCCTTTGTTACCACAATACACGGCATTTTTCAATTTAAGGAATAAACATCTTTACGACAGAAGGTAAACATACATCTTAACAACATTTGACTTGATCTTAGGATACAAATTGAATAACATCGCGTAAAAATGCACACTGCATCGTAATAAAAAATTCAAAAGTTGGTTTCCTGGCCAACCGTTATCAACAAAAAACCAAATATATGAATTATGCACATGAGCTGTAAGCAGTTTATCGTAATTTATGGTTAAGTATTACTGTTTACCTATAAATTGGTGATTTAAATTCTCCGTGTTAAACGTTAGCGTGACTAAAAGTACTTTTTATACACACAAAAAACTATCATGAAGAGACAAATGACTAACATCTATAAGCGGTTATTGTGTTTAACATAAATATCAACAAGCTACTTAAGTGCGTAATGAACTAAGACACCTCGATCTTTTCTGTAAACATACCGATTAAAAAAAACCTCAAGCAATGGGAAGAGGGAATGTTATTCCTAAAGAGGATAGTTTTGTTTATCTGATTCCGAATAAAAGCGGAGGAATTTTTTTTTTCATGTCATGGAAAAACAGCCGTAAATCATCGCAAATTGTATAATTTTTCCATACCGAAACATTTTGATAATTTTGTAAAAATTTTCAGTAATGGTATAATTACTCCATAATAGTTTATCTCATTCTGATACAGATTACATTTACTTTGACAATTTATTTTTAAAAAGCATAAACTGGTGTTCAAAGTTTAATCAATATACTAAAACTTTCCTAAAGTGAAATAAAAAGGCACTTAAAAATGAAATATATTTTGGTGCTCACGTTATTTAGTTAAAAGAAGGCAATTTCTGAGCCTTTATTTTTTAAGGAGTTTTTGACTTGCTAAAATTTTAGGATTTCAAATTATTTTTTTTCTAATGCTTCGCAATCAATCAAGTACTTAATTCAATTACCTAAATATTTCCTTAAATTCTGATTATCTTTTTATGCTATGTATTTCTATATGATCTATTATCTTGGAGATTTTGTTTACTTAGTTTTTACAATCTATGATTTGCAGGTTAAGTTTTAAAACGACGAATGATACAAAAGTTTTAAACTTATATTCATGTCACAAATTCCTGAATGATATTAAATATATTCCAGATGATGAAACAATGTGATATATGATTTTATTTTTACCTCTTTAGTAGAATATTTATTCTTTATTTTGGTTTACTACTAAATTTTAAAAAAAAACAATTACATTTCAAACTGGAATTCAAACATTTCACGCGTAAGTAATTGTTTAAATGTTTCGTACAATAAACCAACTATCGGTTATTATTACTGAATTTTAAACTGTCTACAGCAAAACACTATATAAAAATTATCATCTTCAAGTTCGCTCACATGACAAATATGAAACTTCAAGGAACTGAAAATTATTAAAGTGTTATTTTGACGAATATTTTAAATATCGAATTATGAATTAAGCGTTTCTATTTTTAAGGAAACTATCATAAAGTTAATGTGTAGTTTTCCTGTTGCATGACTGAATTAAATAATGTAAGTAACTTCAATGAATAAATGAATTTCATTTACGTAGAATTGGGAATCAACGAATTATTTTACATTATTTTGCTAAAAACATTCGAAAAGTAATATTGCACGATATCAGCTTTATTGATTATTTCTTCTTCTATAGTTCTTTTTTATTTCTAAATCTGTATATATATATTAAGTCTATTTAATCAAAATGTTATAGATGCAAGCTATTTTTTTATTTTATATTATTTGAAATTTTCTAATATATATATATTTTTTTTTAGCACTTTGTTCTTTTTTTTATTAGAGGCTTTATATTTTTAATGTTAAACTACATCAAGATTTTAAATTTAAGAATAACATATTAATAAGAAACCGGAATTCATTGGAGAAAAAGCAATGCAATGCTATATTAAAAAAAAATTCAAATTAAGTCTTCAATTCTCACAATTTTTCAATTTAGCTGAAAAAAGGTTCTTGACTCAAAGTTTGAGGAATATTTTAAAATGAGTTGATACGGAATATGACTTTAAAAAACAAAATAATAGAAATCTCTGCAACATTTTCATTTATAAGTCATTTTAATTAATAATAATTAAAATTAAATAAAATAATTTGCTAATAAACTGATTATTTATTTCGCAACCTTTTTCAAAGAAATTTTCAATTGAAATATATTTTTTTCATTGAATTAGTTAAAATGAAAGAAAGCGAAAAATTAAGTTAACCAATATTAGGAAAATGAAACGATGAAACACAGAAAGTCAAGTTTTTCTTACATTTATTGCTACAATAATATTTATGAAAAAATTCCAAAAATTCTAATAAAATAATAAGTGCTTAAGTTAATAAAAACATTTATTTATTTATTTTGGTATTTCAAAGCTACTTAAAAAATAAAATGCAGTTTTTTTAAACTCTGAACGCTAATAATAAAATTCAGAAAAGTAGTGTTAAAAATTACAAATCAACATAAATCAATATCTTTTCATCCTCATATCTTTTATTACTTAACAAAAAAGAGAACAAAAATTTTATTGAATACTTTTTAATAGAATTCTCAATTCAAATCTTAATATAATAAATTTTAAGAAAATAAGAAATAAATGTTTTATTAATGAATACAGATATTTCCGACATTTTGTAACATCAAATGTATTTATCTTTAAAAGTTGTGTATTTTACTTTTTAATGAACAATAGTCTGTTAACTTTTTGTAGAGCAGTTTTTTACAATATACAAGGATATTATTTCATGTGAAAAACATACCCACATTTAAAAACATCACAAATACCTGTGTTAATTTTATTTTCACCACCAAAATGTACTAGTAGCAAATCTTATAAAATATTTTTTTTGTGTATTCGGTTTATCATTTTTTCAACAAGAAAAACCCTTTTGGGACTTCTTTGAACATTCAAATTTACTAACAATCTCTATTTTGTTGAAAAATTCTCAATGTATACATATATGTTTACAGTATGCTAAAGTAGCATATTGCAAAATATTTTTCAGCATATTTTATATTTATTTCGGTTGAATATTTCTTTTATATTCTCTTTCGAGTGTGAAAAAAGGAATGTTTTCCCTAAAGCAATTTCTATGTCGAAATAAAAAGCACTATACGTTTGTATTGTTTCTTTTTCACTTTTCATTCTTATTAGAACAGTTCTAAGATCTCATAATCCATGAATATTTCTCTTTCAGTAATAAGAATTTACTATCAAAACGCATTTTCTTATTTTGAGATACTCCTGTCATTATTTATCTATTATTATTTAAAAAATAGCTTGCTTTTCTTTGAAAAATTAGTACAGAAAGTTTGTATGTCCAGAGGGATATGATAATAGTTAACAAAATATACAGAAATACCTGGAAGGTCTGTAATTTTTAAGACCTTCTCTCTGGTATTATCTAAGCTATCCTCATTACTTATATTTTTCGAAAAAGATAAAGTTTTGTTAGTCTTTTATGCGTGTATTATTTATGAGATGTATATCCTTTTTAAATTTTATTATTCATTCAAACAGATTTAAGCATCTATGTTTTTTGTCATATGGATAAAGTAAAACTACTTATGCTGTCTATAAGCATTAAAAATGTATTTTTCATTCAATAAAATTTTAGAAGCTAAGTTTGTGTGTTTCAAAGCTAGTGTGTTTCAAAGCAATAAATATTCGTCCTCAATAATATTTTTAAATTACATATTATTTCTCTCAATATTTTAAATACGTTGTTTCATTTTAGTGCGAATCTTGTAATATTCGGTACTTAAATATACCCATTTTTGTTTTGCTATGATAAATTCATTCCATTATGAAAATACCAACTCTATACGATTTGATCGTAAAATATCACAATTTCATAATACAGTGAAACACTTTTAATGCTTAAGACGAAACATCGGTTAACGTGAAAAAAATACAATGGTCCCGAAAAACTGCAATGTATTTTCATGTATGTTTTTTTCTCTTAGCGTGAAGCGAAAATCGCTTAACACGAAAAGATTGCCCTTTTGTGAATGAACAAAACAAGTAAAACACCAGCCACACATGCGAGATTTAAGAGGAGGGTGAAACACAAAAAAGAGATCGTTTCACTTGTTTCATAGAAAGGAGTAGCCTGTGACACGAATCAGTTTTTTTTAACTAAGCTACTTTCACCCTCCATCCCTACAAACGCCACGCAAACATATCTCATCTCTCAACATTTGGCTTTGAATTTCGATGACAAGCATGTAGCAATGCATGTAAAAATCAGTGATTTTTCGCATTATTTTTTCTATATTAAAAGAATTTGCTTACAAACACAATGGTAAAAAGCTCAGGGGGAAAGCAAACTGTTATTTAATTAAAATGAAGCTGGAGCTTCTTAAGGCTGTGGATAAAAAACAGATAAAATTGGAAACTTTGAAGATTTTGGTATTGCTAAATCATTTTATCAACAATAATTAAAAAAAGAGAGCAAATTATGTAAATGTTTGAACACATATATAAATGCATATACACACACTCAAACACTCTCACACATATATATGTGTGTGTGTATGTATGTGTATTTTGCAATATCCTTTAGCACGAAGTTCTTTCAATGCAAAAAATTATTTCAGTCCCCTCAGTTGCGTATAAATGAAAGTTCATTATATATTGTAGGTGTAGTTTGGTGGAATTGGAGCACTTAATTCTTCGAAACCTTCACCTCCTTTGATAAGTCTCAGGGGTGTCAACTTTCTCTAGAGGGCTGAAAATATAAGCAATATACAAATAGATAAAACTCTTTCAAATTAAAGTTAAATACTTCGAATCTTTTACACATTATTTATAAAGGAATAGGGTTTCAGAAAATTATAAAATGTTTAATATATAATAATAATTTTAAAAATTATAAGCATATGAAAATAAGAAACATTTCTACACGAAATAGTAATTAAGTTTTACGTTGCGCATACTATTTTCTAAAATAGTAGCTTTAATTATACAAGCAATATAAGTGGATTTATAATGTTAAATGTATTATTATTACGCGCTGTAGTAATTTTATATAAATAGAATAATAAATTATATTTTTTAAAAGGTAAAAAAATTACTTTTTCATTTTTTTTTTTTTAAATTTCGATATTTTTCAAATATTTTGAAATACAAAATATGTATTATATTAAACTAAGTAGGGTATAAAGAGTATGATACATTTATAATTCTATAAAGTTTTATAAATCAAAGACAACTATTTTAGAAAATAGCGTGTGCAAAGCAAAAATTACTTAATATTTATTACACAAAATTATTTCTTATTTTCATATGTGCTTATATTTTTTTAAAATTATGATTATATTTAAAAAAATTTGTACGTTTTTGAAACCATAATCCTTTGTAAATAATGTGTAAAAGATTCGAATTATTCTGTTTAAATTTAAAAGAATTGTACCCGTTTGAAAATTGTTTATATTTTCGCCCCTTGAGACAAAATTAACACCCCTGAGACCCATTCATGACATTTTAAATGACATTGAAACACTCTTAAATTACCCTTTTAATAAAAATAATATTTAAAATTTATAATATAAGTATCGTAGATTAATAACAAAGAAAGAATTTCCTTGATATGAATAAAATTACAATTACAAAATAAAGTTAAAAATCGATGAAAAACCTTGTGATGGGAGTGGGCAAAGCGATACATATACAATCCTGTTACAGCAAAGAAGTCCAAGTTGAAGAGAGAAAATTTTTGAATGTAAAAAAGTTAAAATGAATTGGTATCGAGAGAGGAGCTTATATGATTGGCTGAACAGAGAGGTCAGCTACATTTGCTTTTAAGTTTAGGTGGGAAGCTCGACCAGTCATTCGGTCGTTGAGAGCTCGAGCAAGTCGAGCTTCAAAAATGGAGAACATATAAAGGTTGGATGCCGACATGGTTTTTTCCTGCGGGACCAGTTTGTAGCTTTAAACACTTTTCGGGTGAGCTTGGTGTTTTGGGTGAGCGAGTGAGTGAATATTAACGTCGCACTGTTAAGCTATATAAGGGCTTTTGGAGACGGACCGCGTAATTTTGAACCATGGTCAAATGACGAGGACGACATTTGAGCTGGAACCCCCTCTCCTAACAACCACAGCTCACCAACGGAAGGACGTTTGAGCTCTCAACAGATTTAAGGTGCATCGCTTCCCTACAAGATGGGTCTCAAATCCTGTGTGGTACACCTAAAGATTCACCATATAGAGCAGCTGATGTGTATTATTTGTAGAACCTCAAAGTTCTCATGTGGGTATGATGTAGATGTTTGGAATGTAGGATATCAGTTTGCTTCATTAAAGCAACTGGAGATATGTACTAAAGGTTATTCATTATTCTGTAAAAGGTTTGAAATATTTTGCATATTTTATATACATAGCCATTATTCCTTTAGCGGGCGTTGGCCTAAAGTGAATACTTTAACAAAACCTATTAATTTTGTATTCTTGATTGATATAAGTTTTGTTGCCTTCCTAATAATAACTTGCTTATTTAGAAGCAAAACAATGTAATTTAAGACACTTGAAATACTTGTATTTTTTTCTCTTCTTACTAATGATGTACATTATTTGTGTTAAGAGAATGGAATTCATGTTTACATTAACGACTTATTGCATTCACATGGATAATAAAAGGTTATATTAGAAATCGAACATTTTCTACATGTGTTATGAATGATACAAAAAATAGTCACCTATGATTAATTTTATGTAACTTATATATTAAAAAAGATTTTAAAAAAGTCTTCTCAAAATGCTTTATTAAAATATGGGAACGCCGACCATATTGAAATACATTACAAGTTATTCTGAACATGATCTTTTAAATTTGTAAGGTATCCTGGAATTATTTACTAAGAGCTGACATCTGTAATCTTATTAGAATCCTATATAATTTACATGTGTTTGTCATTCGTGAGTGCATTCATTTACTGTATTTATCAATTAAAAAACTTATTTAAAACAGCAAAATGCATTGCAAAGTTTGTATTCATATGTATCGGATTAATTACGAAGCATTCTGTATTTGAATCAGCAAAATGCACAAGACAGACTTAAAACGGTTTCTTTTAATTAAAATATTACTATTGCAAAATATTAACTACAAACATGTAAGAAATGCAACTGAAGAAACGAATAATCAAATCATTTGCATTAGAGATACAGGAACAAATATATAGTGATTTGTGAACAGATAATTTAATCCTAATTCAATCTCAACGTATACCTCAATTTGAATTCACTTCTAGTAAGAATTTATAAAAATAGAATAAAATACCCGTATTTCCTTATCTTGGATCATTCTATTTTCCATTAATCTTTATTCTCAAACGCTTTTGAGAAAATCCCTATATATGTATATATTTAAAATAGAATATGAAGATAAATTAGTTTCTTAATCTCAGGTCATACGCCAGCGTCTGGAAGTGAGTGTAGACTTAGAAGCAAAATTAATATACTCAAGAGAATTATACTAAATGATTTGATAAAAAAAATAACAGCAAACCTCTCGAATTACTTATCAATTGTGATATAAATTAGTAAGATAATTTAATTTTTTATTTTTCTAGCATTATTAATGTAATGTTATGACTTGAGTGAGAAGAGAAAATCAGAGCACATACATTACATTTTAATTAATTCAAATATAATTATACTAATTTCATATATTTCTTAATCTAACACACGTGAGTTATACGAACAGCAGTTGCAACATTATAAATTTACTAAGATTAGTGTATAAATATGTACCCAGTGTGTAGAATGGCTGCTGCAAATTAAATATATGTAGACTCAAATTACTTATTGAAGATAATTGGAAAAAGAGAGAGGGGTAGGTGAGGTGCAATCCTCGTTAGTTGACTAGAGCTCAGAACTAAGAAATCCGTTGTGTTGCTTCAGAATGGAACATTAATAAAACAATTTTTTGAAGATATAATTGCTAGTATCATATTTTAAGATTATTATTGTTGGAAAAACATTTACAGGTACATATTGTTTACACCAACATAAATTGTTCAGAACTTTTTATTTAACATTTGGATTAAATTATAAAGAAAAAAGTAATATAAAAAAATAGTTTTTAAGTCAATTCCTACTTAGATCAACAACGAAAAATTTTATTTTAGTTACTTTTTATTAAATAGTTACAATTAATATAAATATGTATATACATAGGACAGAATCAAAACATTAAGTGGTAATTATTTCTTTTAATTATCATTAAAGTATCGTATTGTCCTTTTATTTTAAGTCCAACTGAATGCTTTGACACGGGAGAAAAAAACCTTTTCAAGTTTTGGTACAAGTCGCCAAAATGGTCGCTATGTCGCCAACGTGGCTGTATTTGTAATTCTTTAAATAATTAGTTTTAATCAATTAATTTTTATTAATTATAATTAAATTATTGTATTGTCATCCAAAATTATCCTGTATATAAAATTTCAGCTCAATTCAGAGCTTTAAAATGTATTTTATATTAACGATTGAAAATTCCACTAAGATAAATAAATAAATATACAAATATATAAATAAATAAATGTATAGACAGTGCTAGCTAATAGTAGGAATTGAAAAATAAGTCCTTAACTGAGGATTTTTTTTGGTGAGATTCCAACCCTGATGGGAAAAAAAATCAATATTTTCATTTTAACTTTTAAACTTATTTTTTGTCTTGTATTTATTTTATATAAGAATGTTTAGTTTTATATGCGTACTCATGTTTACTCAACAACAACTCGGCTACTCATTCAGTGCATGAATACTAATTAAATAACGCTTAATGATTTGTTTCAGACCACTCTCAGTCTTCATTGTATTTAAAATTATTTTATTTAATTATTTTTTGATGCAATTACAGTAATTCCACATATATTTTTTAGTTGAACTCTTTTAGATTCAATTCATTATTCATCAGTAACGCACACAAGAATTTTTCCTTGGGTGTCCAGGGTCGAAAGTCCACCATTCTCGTATCATGCTCCATTTGATTTTGTCGATTTTCGGGAACAAAAAACAGTAAAATATTAATTATTCAAAAAATAATTAGCATTAATTAATAAAATTAATTATTAATATAAAATACTTAATTAAATGTTACTTACTGTGTACATAGGTTAGACTCAATCTAAAAAAAATTAAGGGTTTTTTTGGAGGGGGAGAGGGGGTTCCCGGACTCAAGGACCTTTTTTTATGTACGTCACTGTGATACATTATATTATCCGGGTATTTAAAATTTAAAAGTATGTAATAAAGTAACTTAAATCTAAATTTAAATAAAAAACAATAGACAAAAGCCTACCTTTCAATATATTTTAACAGAAATTCCATAAAATAAGGAGAATAAATGTTTTTGTTTGAATATTGCCAATAAACATGTGCTTATAAATTTCACAATGGATTTCTTAGAACCCAAACAATAGAAATTTAACTAGGAAATACAAATCACTGCGAAATTTAAAAAAATTCATTAGATTAAAAAAAATACCTTATACTCAGAAAGCTATCATATTTAAATACAAAAAGTACTTCAAGAAACTCGCTTACTACAAAATAATAATTCGAACTCTTTTTTTAGTCTTCTATTATTTATTTACATTTATGAAAACTGTTTATTACAAGACATTTAACCCCGTCAAAAACATCGTTCAATTATTTCAATTCATTCCAAAGTAAAGGAAGTAAGAAACAAAACCCCTAAATTTAAAACTTTTCGAAGAATATTTGCGTCATGATACTGTCTAAATAGATTAAAAATAGAATATTATTTTAACAATGAAAGCAATGAATGAATGAACAAAAACAATTTAATTATGGTTTATCACTCAACGAAAGGAAATTATGTCATTACGCAGGCTTCAATTTAAATGAGCCCGAACTCAATTTAAAATGTTTGCTGAGCATTCAAAGTGCTACACAAAATAAAACGCTTTCCAATTTTCACAACAAAGTTATAAGATGCTCTCTCCTTTCCAAAACAAAGGTAACTTTAATTAGAATGTATGAGTCTCACTGAAATGCAACCCTTAAGGAATTGGATTGCAAATCATTGCACTTCACACACCTATTGTTTAAATTTAATAACACGTTTCCAGCTTCGGTTTTAAAATCAAATCATATAAACCGTAAATTACTTAAAACTCATTTCCTGTTTATATAATGTGTACTAATTAAAATGAACTTTAATAATATGAAACAATGAGTAATTTATGAATGTATAAATGAATATCCTAATAAAATGTAAAGAGAATAATATTTTAATTAAAATTTGACTAAAGCTTTCAGATTGTTTAATATTTGATAGGTATTAGGAAAGATATTAATGTTATCCTTCAAATTAAAAGCCGTCAACCATGTCTTTATTGAAGAAATTAATCTTCGTTATAGTCAAATTTAGAAGTGTGGGTGATATAATTTAATACTTATTTACAATGACGTGATTTTAAATGTTGAAGTCTTGTAAGAAAATCAAATTACATTTATCAAATAGCATAGCTTTCATAGATGTAAAATGCAAGACCATATCACATCAAATTACATTTAGCTGTGTATATTCACACGGTATTATTTCTCAGAGTAAAGTCCAATAGAAACATTCATAATAAAGAAATTTTAAAAAATTGCAGGAACGAAAATGCAATCGAGATATTTTTTTCCGATTCAATTACCATTTAAATACTTTCGTTTAGTGTTGTCAAATAAAAAAAAAGTATTATACTCCAAACAAACTTCTATGCGTGTCCTGTATTAATCAATAATTTTATATTTAAAAAATGTACAAAGTTTAAATTGTAGTCTATAGATTGTAGGAACATTTCTAGAGGTTAAAATAATTTAACATTTATACAATGCTAAAATTTCTTGTTATATAAATTATAAATTCTAAAGAATCTAATATATAATGAGAATTGACAAATGAAAATATTTTTAGGGGTGTTCTATTAATGTTTCATTATTTTCCTTTAGTCTTAAACTAACTTTCCTTGCAATAGTGAAAAAAAGACTATCGCTGTATCAATTAACTTATCGCATGAAAGATGCATTTTATTATTAATGTATTGAAAACCACTGTGAATGGTTACGGTCACGAAGGTCGTTGAGCATTAATCATAGTAAAAATGTGCATAGTAACAGTGTATATAAAGTATCGGTTAATTACTTGAGAGCATTCTCATCGAATGAAATTTCTGTGTTTTATGTTTTATTCCATTGCCTGCGCAAGTGGTTTCCACATATTGTAAGATAATGAAAGTAAATTTTTTCTGCAAGAAAAATTAGATTGAGTCCAATAGACAGATTTTTTTAATTTCTTAATCAGACGAGGTACAATTAAGGCCAGATTTGAATCCGATCAGTTACAAAATGGTATGAAGTATGTTTGGGAAAATACTTTTTGCTTTTCTGTTATAAGGGGAGAGAGAACTACAATTTATAAATCTAAAAATTTTTCTTTTCAAATATTTTCTTAATAACTATTTTTTTTATTTAGTAAAAAAAAAAATTATTCTCTTTCGAATAAATAAAAACTTGTAGAACAGTGTTGTGTCAAAAAAATAAAGAAACGGGAAAGCTAAAATATTCTAAGAAAAGTCCGTTCGACAATTTACGAGAATGATAAAGTCAGATATGGTAGAGCATGCGTTTAAATGCAACATGACGTACTGAGCGAGTGTCAAAAGAGTATAAAGAGCTCTGACCTCTGAAACATCTGACGATGTTTGCTCATAACTTTTGTGAAATTCACTGTATGGTGAACCTCAATTTAACGACGCGAGCTATTCTTCCACGTTATATGTCTAACAGACAATCTTGTGGGTAACCTTTTTATAACCTTAAACGAGGCTAAATCATTGAGAAGGATTGGAGAAGATTCACACATATAGATATATACACACATATAGGTATATGCCCACATATAAATACACATATTCGCAAGAACCCACACATATACATACGTACATATATTCACACAATAACACATATACACACATACATATATTCACACAATAACACATAT
>BMAV01006757.1:85902-149551 GCA_019973955.1 Trichonephila inaurata madagascariensis
TTCAAATATTTATTCCCCTCTTTTACATAAAAATTAATGTAATGAAAAGTAACATTAGTAAGTTATAAATCCTTACCTTTATAATAAAACCAACATTTGAATGAAAGTGTTTGAAAAGGTTTTAAATATCCGTTGCATTATTTCTTAGCATATACTTAATGTATTAATAGAAAAAGTTCTGAAAAAAAAATCCGAATTATCCTTAAAATACTAATTATACCACAATTACTTGGAAAAAAATAATTAAAACTGGATAAAAAAATATTATTTCATATTTTTATTGGATAATGCATAAATTAAAGCATTTAATGTATCAAAAAGAAAATAGATATTTAAAATAATTTTCGAATGTTGGATATTTGTGACATCTATTCCCTTGTGTGTGTCCTTAAATAAATTATCGTAGTCTTATTATGAAATCCAGTTGTTACACTGAATGTGTTTTTGTCCAGATTAACTATAGATTCACTTCTTTGTATTCTCTTTGGATAATGAAGATTAATTGCTTCAAAGGTCAGCCTTGATCTACTTAACTAAATTACAGAAGCTTCTAAGAATTTCCTCGCGACTGAATGATTTAGTATCATTGTTATTCCAAAAACTCTACTGATCTCTTTATCTGAAATATAAATAAACACAAATAAACACAAATAAAATATTCCTCAGGCAATATGTCCTTTTCACTGCATTTTGAAAATCATATGCTTTTATCGTACGATGATATATTTATGTCAACAAACCACTAAAAGTCGAAGAGAACGAAAGAGCTTACTTTGCATTTTAGTATAATTAGAAGGAAAGAACAAAGCTATTCAAGCTGTGAAAGAGAAAGCAATTAAGAGAAGATTGCATTAATTGTTTTCCCTAATTGCTCACATTTGTTTCTGCTTATTGAGAGCATAAGTGTTGCTTGATTCCCCTTTGGACTTACTTCTCTTAATAAAATGTTCCCTTTCAAAAGTTAAAATATTGCTCAAGCTAGACGAATTAGAAAATTAGTTTTCTGGATCATATTTTAAGCCATGATTGTAGAACATTATGTGTTGTAACCAATGAAAGTACTAATTTATTTTACGTGAAATTCGTAACAAACTACAATAGGGGAAACTGGTAATCAAAATATACATATATGAATACGAGTTTTCATTCTTATTTTAAATAACGAAAATTATTGAAATTGACATGTTAGTGTGTGTTTTCAACAAACACATTTTGAAACATGCCTGATCTAAAGTGATTTAAGAAAAGCGTTTTGAGTAAAATCCTAACAATTTTTTTTTAATTACGAAATTTATTACTGTACTATCCGTTACTCGCCACTTCGCTGGGTATTTCATGATGTTGTTAAGTTATTGTTATCTGTTATGGTGTTAAAGTTATTGTTATCTGTTATGATGTTATATATATATATATATATAATTAAAGTTATTGTTATATATCTAATTCTTAGCACACATTAAGCTTTCCAGTATTTACAGAAAACATTTTTTCAACACTTTGATTTTAATTTAAAAAGGACTGGATATGAATTTTTAAAGTGAGTATATATTTATCTTATTTGCCCCAATAACCGTTTATCCCATTTATCTGGAGACAACTTCTGCAAAAACCAATTTTAGCGGATCTCTGTTTAAAAAAAGAAACAGCTTTGCCACCAAATTTCAGGTCTGGAGTTCTAAGATATCAAAAACGGGATATTGTCTAGCTATAAACTCCCCATATATAACCCCTGAAACCACCCTAAGTGTGGAGTTTCACAAAAACATTTCTTAGGGAAACTTTATTTAACAAAAGAAGCATGTTTGCCAAATTTCTAATATGTAGTTTCAGTTTATATAAAATTGGCATTTTTGTTCTTACCTCCCCTTGAAGACGATTTCCACAAATCCCATTCTACTCTACAGAAGGAAAATGGCTGCCAAATTTCAAGTCTATAGGACTAATAGTTTCTGATATCTGGTAATGAGTAGATCAGTGAGTTAGTCGCTTTTCTTCTACATACGTATAAAGGCAGATTGATTCTAGATACTTATTTTTGTTATGCATCCGAATGAAAATGAAAATGACCAAATTCGTTCAAGAAAGGTATTTTTGTGTTTTATTTTATTTAATAGAGCTATCTTTTGTCTTTACAAAACATACTTTTTTTTGTTTCTACGCTATCTAGAGATGAAGTTACAATCAGTTTCATAAAGTTAGAAAAACCGAAAGTGGGTCTTTGATCTACCAGAAGTGGGCATTTAAATTGTTCTAAATCTATCATGGCGAGTCTGATAACTGAAAATATTAGAAATGTATTTCTATAAAACTTTTTGAACCTAATGTTTATGCTATTTTTTAGAGAATGTACTAAATTATTTCTTATGGTAGGAATACTTTTTGAGTTAGAGCTTGTTATTTAAATAACTAGCTACATAGCCCGGCATTGCACGGGCTTTCTCTACTCTTATAAATTTTCCCTTTCATTCACAAAATCAGCACTTCTAATACTCTTTTTCAAAATGACTCCCCCCCCCCCCTCGCTCCTCCTCTTATCCCGGCGTTGCTAGGGCTTTTACCCAGTGTATAAATTAAAATTCCCTGTTTTGAAATTTGTTCGCTTATTTTCTTTGTCAGACTGGTTTATTTCCCCTCTGCGGTACTCGAAAATTTTTAAATGCATAACATATTGTCATGGAAATTCCCTTTCCTTCTCGCTATCAGAACTGCCGAGGAAGTGAACAGTGGGACCTTAATATTCACTCACTGTACCTGTTTAAAAGTAGTTGTATGTTGAAAACAATAGAAATTTTTTTAATTAAAAAATTTCACAACTGTATAAAATGTTGAATTAAAATTGTGAGCATTTTTTTAAATGTTCGATACACGAGGAAAAAATTTCATACAATTACTTTAAAAATGAAGAAGTTATAAAAACTTGGAATTTGATAAGTAGTTATTATATAAATATTTAAAATTTGAATATTTTTTAAAAATTCGTAAAAAAAGTTTTCGGCTACTTATTTTTTAAATCCCTAACTCTAAAAGATCAAAGTATGAGTTTTTAAAAAAAATCATTTTCGTATAACTGCATCGATATTAATTCATTATAGAAAAAAATCATAAAATGTGTAAAGTATCGTTGTTTAGTGAATTTTTTAAAAAATCATAAAAATTTAGTGATGATGTTGTTTAAACTGGGTAGTAATTTACAATTAGTAATGAAGCGTGTTAAACAATCGCGCCGAGAAATCGTTGGGGAAAAGAAGTGAAAAGACTTTGAAAATAAAAGGAAGAGTTATACCTATTGTAAAAATGCTTTTTTGTTAAAAATATAATTCTTTTTCGGGTTTCATTTTTAAGTTAATGCCTTCAATCTTCATATATCTATTGCAAACAACAGTAATTTTTAAACAAAAAAATGTAACAAAAATATTTCTGAAATATTTTTAGCAAAGAGAGAAAAAAACGAAAAACAATTTTTTTTTAAAAAAAACCGTAATTTTTAAGTAATTTTTTCAATTTTTGTACAGGTTACGGAAAATATTCTTCTACACGCGGAAAAAAAGTTTCACAAGATTATTTTTATAAATAAAGTAGTTATTAAGTATTTAAATAAAATTTTGAGTATTTTTTGAAAAATCGTAAAAAAAAAGTTTTTGATATTCTATTTCGCCAAATTTGGTGATTTTCAGTATTTACAGGCACACCTTCTTTTCTAGTGTATCTTTTCATCAAACGTAATGGGCTGAGTGGAAAAGAGTTTTCTGGCTCCTAACAGGTTTTCGCCTCCAAATCCTGAGCTATTTAAATTTGCTTTTTTTGTTAAAGTTTTAATTTTTTTTTCGGGCTTCATTTTTAAATTAATGCCTTCAAACCTCATATATCGATTGCAAACAATGGTAATTTTTAAACAAAAAATGTAACAAGTATAATGCTTAAATACTTCTGGCAAAAAGGGAAAAAAACGAAAAACACAATTTTTTTTTTTAAAAAAACCGTAATTTTTATAAGCAATGTTTTCAATCTTTGTACAGATTACGGATAATATCGTTCTACACAGGGAAAAAAAGTTTCGTGAGATTATTTTTATAAATAAAGAAATTATTAAGCATTTAAATAAAATTTTGAGTATTTTTTGAAAAATCGTTTTTTTAAAAAAGTTTTTGACGTTTAATTTTTTAAATGACTGATCGTAAAAGAGAAAAGCATGAACTCTTTTTAGTGTAAAATATCATTTCATTAACGCGAAAGAAAATGCAAATGGAACAATTTAGAAATCATACTCATAAAAACGTATCGATTTTGATTCATTTTAAAAAATTGTAAAAAATAGAAAATATAATTATTTTGTAAAATAAAATATACCATATCGTGTCGAAGTAAATGATCTTTCCGATTCTGTATTTATTTTTGTCTGAGTCTCATAAACAAAATTAGATCGTGTTTTAAGAACATCTAAAAAAAACGTTCGCAGGTTTTGGACCCTGACGGGGGAAAATGGCACATATTATGCATTTTAAGGTTTTTAATTAATTTCTTTTTAACTAATTGCAATATCAGAATATAAATGGTCAAAATGGATTCCTCGGATCATTCCCGATCTTTTGGTACCTTCGGCTAGTTTCTGCGTCGTGCGGTTCGTGAGAAGATACACCTAGTCTTGTTCATAAATACGTTTGTTTGCCTACGAAATTTAAGTGTAGATGGTCTCATAAAGAATGTGACTTTTCTTATAATGTTTACTCACACACACACACAATCAGCTCTAAAATTTTGAAATTTTAATAAAAACATTAAAATTTTAGTACATTCTCTAGATTGATTGAATATTAACGTCGCACTGTTTAGCTACACGAGGGCTTTTGGCGACGGACCACGTAATTTTGAACCATGGTCAAGTGACGTGGACGACACTTGAGCTGGCACCCCCCTCTTCTAACTACCACACCACACCAACGGGAGGACTTTTCAGCTCTCGACAGATTTAACGTTCATCGCTGCCCTACACGGCGGGTTTTAGTGGTACTGGGCTTGAACTCGAGACAAGGCAAGCCACGGTCCGATACCTATACCACTCGGCTACCGTAGCCATCTACATTCTCTATATAAATGCATCTAATTTGTTTTGGTAATACTTTTACTAATATAAGTTTATTTCTTTTTCTATAAATGCTTTGAGTTTTACAAAAGTATTGCCAAAATTTCACTTGTAATTGTGATTTTTGGGAAATTTAGGCAATTTGTTTTGAATATTGTTTGTTAAATATTAGTATTAATTGTGTGTGTGGTATTGGGGGGGATCCTAAAAAGCATTTACAATGTTTAAAAATGTTATTTTGTCAAAAAGTACTCCGAACGTGATCGGATACCTTAACACGTTTCTTACAATTTCGATATATAATTTCATATTACTTAGTTATAACAATGTAATATAGAATTTGTAACCTTTTATAAGCTTAAAAAGATTTTAATTTTAGTCAATATTAAGTCTTTTTTTTAAAAAATACAACTGGTATTTGAAGATTGTCATAACGAATCGCACATAATTGTTCATGAATTCTAAAACATTACCATTAGCTAATTTTATCCCACATCTTCTACGAATTGTTATAAAACAATAAGTTCTTTAAACTTTTCATTATTCTATTTAATCACTCAGCCAAATTCATCTGATAACTCTAAAAGGCTTTCCACAAATCTGCGGATTTCTTTTCTTATTGATGTTACCAAATTGTCCTGAAGGCTTATTTTCCATGACATTTAAACCTTCAAATTTATAGTTCTTGTGTTGTCAAATGAAGACCTTAAGAAAGGATTTAAGCACCTATTATGTCGAGTCATATCGTTAATCACTTGGCAGTGACCTACTTGTATCCAATTCTTGATCGGCGACATCAAACTATTGAGTTGAAAGGACATGCGTTTACTGAGTCGTTACGTAATGAGTATCTGAAGAATTATTATTCGAAAAGAGCAAAGCACTGATAACTGGTAAAGTATTGTCAGAAAGAAAATATTTTATCAAACTTTATTTTTTATACAGAAAGAAAAAAAAAAACACTTTTGTGCGCACAGAAGTCCATGTGAACAATATTTTATACGTAATTTATATAAGTCACGTTCTCCAATGTTTCTTTTAAATAATTAATGTTTTAACTAGCAATCACTGTTATTAGTATCCATTTGTTATTAGTTGGATTATAAAATTAAAAATAATACCTAAATTCCGTCGAATTTAATGCTTTTTGATAAGTTCTTTTAATGAATATCGTCTTCATAGAATATTCTTAATAGTTGCACTTGCAAAAAATGGCTAATTATTGATACGATTCAAATTTCTTCGAAGGTTTTCGAATGATTTCAATAGATATTTCTTATGACTACTTTGAAAAAGTAAGAGTACTTCGAACTTGCATTTACCACTTCAAGAAATATCCTTCAATGAGTTCCTGTGACATTTGATTAATTTCCAATTGCATCAATTACAAATTTCACTCTCGAAATACAATGTTTTTATAGTGACATTATTATAAATTAATAGTTAGCAAAATATTGTTTCTAGTGCAGGAAACTTCAAAAATAAACAATACTACTTAGACTACTTTGCACAGAAACAATTTCTTCATTAACAAATAAAATAAAAAAAAAAAACCACATAGTTTATAAACTCATCATAAAACTTATATTATTATAATCGGGGCTGTGTGTTAATTTTACATTACTTTTAAGCATTTGTGAAGAAATCGAATACTTAAAAGCATGCTTATAAATATAAATAATTATTTCTGCAGATAAAACTTTAATTTATTCTGCTTTAACATTTGATTTCACCAAAATTATTAAAAAATAAAATATTATTTAGAAATGCTACAAACTTCTATAGCATTTTCTTTCTTTTAATATTAATGATCAGCTTACAAGAACGTTAAGTAGTCTTCCCACAGCAGTAATTCTTATAGTATTTAATTTTATTTTTTGAAGTGCGTTTATTATTTTTCTTGCTTCCTTCTCTCACATACAAGCAAACACACACATATATATATAGAGAGAGAGTGGGTGCATATATCTATATATTTGTATATATTGCGTATATATCAATATATGTAAGTGTTCCTATGCATGGTAATACTACATAATAAAGATATCTCCCTGGCAGACAAAACCTAAGAAGTATAAATAAGACATTATTGTAAAAATTAGGGATGCTGTATGCAACACTTACAGATTTGATTTGCAGGATTATAGTTTTTTGATACACAACGTAAAAAAATTATTTTTTAAAATAAATACAAAAAGCACTTTGTTTATGAAACTTGTTTTGTAAACTTTGATTGTTTGGAAAATAATCTGATATTTTTCTTTGCATTGTTTTTTAGCATCAAATTGCCATCAAATTGTTCAATATCGTCCATTTTGTCATTCATTTGTGCGTATAAATAACTGCTCATACTTTTCATAACGTTCCTCATTTTGGATGATTTGGGAACAGGAGCTACATTATTCATTCATTTTCATCGTCGGAATCTGCATCAATGATATTTTTTGAGCTCTGAACAAACTCCAAAATGTTTTGTCTGCCGTAAGTGAGACTGTACGAATTATCATCATCTATTGCAAAGAGTTCTTCCAAAAATTCATTAGAACAGTCCAATCCGGCTAGTGTTTTCTGTATTTTGTTCATTCCCAGAAAGAGAATCTTTTTGTGCTAAGCAATTTTCATTTCGAGTTCAAGAGAAAAGAAGTGCATGGAAATACATAGTAGTTTGTCGGGACCGTAGTATTATTTCGTGTTAACCAATATTTCGTCTTAAGCGTTTTCGAGTTATACGTATTTCAATTTCACTAGAAATATGTGGGTGATACACATATTTATATATATACTTTACAGCCTCACAAGTTTGACCAGTTCTTTCAAAATCTTTCTAATTGTGGAGGATTATTACATCAATATTAAAATATGATATCATAACATATGTATACGGAAATAGCAAGTAAAAGTTTTATAATACAGTGATGGCCAAAATTGTGGACACTTTTTTTAAATTGTTACGTTTTTTAAATTTGTATGCTTATAGAGCATTAATAGGTGGGTAGTTCAGTGACTACATTTGCAGGCTGAACATTATGTTTAAGATGTCAGGAGACAAATTCAATAAAAAAAAAACAGGAAAAGGCCAAAAAAAAAGGCGCACCACATCTAATGATGAAAGAAAAAGCAAAATACTATGTTTCAGAGATAAAAGAATTTCATGGACATCCATCAGAAGTGATCTGAGTGATGCTGGTGTTTCTGTCAGTTCAAAAATAACCAGGAGTAGATTAGCAGATGTAAGACTAAAAGGTAGAATTCTACGAAAAATTCCCTATCTCAGCTTACAGCAGCACTTAAAGGGACTACATTGGGCAATGGAAAACATTAATTGGACAAATAATTATTTTTCACAAATTATATGGAGAGAGGACACTAAAATATCGTTTCTTAGTAGTGATAACCTAAAATATATAAGACGTACAAACCAGAAACGTTTACATCCTGACTGCATCCAAGCAACTGTACCCACATAGTTTTATTACTTAGTAATTCACACACATATCAGCAGATGGATTGGTAGCCTTCATATCGTCGATGGAACACTGAATGTCATAAAATACATTGATACCATTCTAGAACCCAAACTTCTGCCTTCCAACAGGGATCTATTTGCCAACAATGCTTCATTTATTTTTAAGAAAGATTCTGCTCCTTGCCTCACAATAAAATAATTGAAGTACTAGTACCGTTGTATGATCATTGAGTTGTTGTGCTGGCAAGGAAACAGTCCTGACTTCGATCCTATCGAAAACTTGCGGCACCGTTTGAAAACTGTTGTCCAAATGAGGTACCCATGAAATAAAAAGGAAGTAATTGAGGATAAATTGTTTCCTGGTATCCTGTAATAACGAAAAGAGGGCTTAAAACTATTTTCAGCTCAATGAAACATCGATGTGAAGCTGCAATAAAGAATAAACACATCCTCACTGAGCTCTGATAACTCGTTGCTATCATCAGTATTTAATGTATATTGACAGTTATCGCAGCATAACTCTTTTTTTTTTTATAAATACTTGAAATTTCTTTTTTTATTTTGAATTTAGCATTAAACTTTTTTTTAAAATGATACAAAATACTTAGCATTTTGTGCAACGTAAAATGTTCTATAAGCATACAAACTTAAAAAACATAATGATTTTAAAAAATGTCCACAATTTTGGCCACCACGGTATATTTGAAGCAGTTTCTAAAAAATATTTTCACACTTAAGACAAATACAAAGCTCTCGAAATGTGTGTATCAACAGCACATTCGCATTATTAAAAAAAATTTAACGAAATATAATTGTTTCTGATGTAAATTTTAAAAAGGTATGTATAAATAGGTGGGTAAATTAAATTAAGGATTCTTACAAAAGTGTATGCAAAATTTATTAAAATTTTACAATTTCATTCCACAAAGCTCCAGAATTTACATGTAGTTTTTAAAAACATTCTTTTATGAAAACTATGCATAAAAAAATCCTCGATACTGGCATTATTCAATACAAAGAATGTTTCCAAAGTTTCTGAGTCAACAGATTTTCCTTCCATATAAGGAATTTATGATGAAAAAATAGTGAGGGAGAGCATATGTGACACTTAATCAATGATGTATTCGTGTTTAAAAAATCGTATGCGATTAATCATAATTTGTCGTCTTCCAGTAACTCATTCCAGTTTTCTTTTGGATCCATACGTAACATTAAACGTTGGCCTGAATATTCAGTGAGGATTAGAAAATAATCGATTTCTTTTTTTCATACATTTTTTCTGTTTAATTCATCATATACAAATGCATTTTAAAAATTATTTTCTTCAAAAAAAAAGATGCAATATACTTTTCACAGAAATAATTTTCAAACTTTTATACCAGTGATCTAACTAACAATGTGAAACTCTAAAAATTCTCTTACTGTTAATATTCTCAAACTGAGTATAAATCGAGTTATAAATTTCACTGAATATTAGAAAAAGTATTGAAAATAACTAAATTAAACCTATAACAGAATAGTTATAATGCATACAGATGATTATTAAAATTATTATTTTTATTTGTATTAGTAATAGTATAATAATGGGGTAGTACTAGGTAGGTAATAAAAAAAATTAGCGAGAAATAGTAGTATCAGTAGCGGTACTAAATTTTGTTGAAAAAGAGTAAATGTATAAATAACTATATCTATTGATTACTGAATAAAGTAATCAAGTTTTCTCATTAAATTATTAGAAATTATTTTTATTTCACTTCGAAATTTCTAATGTTTTTTCTTACATATCCATAGACAATTAATTTTAAGGATTGATAATGTAACATAAATTGTTCAGAGGGAATGAGTGAGTGAGTGAATATTAACGTTGCACTGTTCAGCTACACGAGGGTTTTTGGCGACGGACCACGTAATTTTGAACCATGGTCAAGTGACGTGAATGACACCTGAGCTGGCACTCCCTCTCCTAACTACCGCACCACACCAACAGGGGAACGTTTCAGCTCTCGACAGATTTAACGTGCATCGCGCTGCCCTACACGGAGGGTCCTTAGTGGTACTAGGCTCGAACTCATGATATGCCTGCCATGATCCGATACCTTGACCACTGGGCCACCCCTTACCACCACTTGACCGCAGCCCCTAAATTGTTCAGAGGAATTTGCATTTTCTACTACATAATTATATAAAATTTTTAAGGGAAATTTAATTACGAATTCAAAGAATGATAGCTCCCTGCGTCTGGATTCAATTGTGGAGCCACAGAAAACAAAAATCTCTACAACTTTCAAAATATATCTTTGTGATTATCGACACAGTTTATTTCAAAGAATTTTCTTATAAATTAAAAACAAGTTACGGTATCTTAACGTATCTCTCTTACATTTACATACCAAAACGTTATTTCAACTATTGAATGAAGGCATAATTTTGACACACTGTTTCGTACAGCTTAGGAAATATTATTTTAACCTGTAACAGAAGGCAGATGTCAGTTTGACGTCTGGCCCATTTTCATAAACAGATGAAAAAATCGCTACCTTCTAACAAAGGCTCCTCGCCTTTTCTCAAAAACTTATACTTACACAAAAGTGTTTTATCCATTTTTTATCAAAAATATGTAGATTTGCAAAACTTCTTCAAATTTTCAGAAAGTTCGTGAAGCTTATTTTTGCAGAAATATTATTAAAAAAAGAAACTCTTCTTTTTTAAGAAACTTCTTATAAAGAAATATCGTGTATCCTCAAACTTAGTTTTTTTTATTCTTGACAAAATTATGCGAGAAATACATAGCACTTTGTCGTAATACATGATTGTCACATAAATTTTGAACATGAATATTTATGCACTATTCAAATGTTCGCAAGAATGTAATATGCTATTTAACACAGTCTGACATAGATATGAATTTGACTGTAAGGCTCGACAAAACTGCACAGTTTTTCTTTGGTGATAGCTATGATGCCAAAGCTTCTCAGATTAAAACTGTGCATCCACTTGGCGATTTCTGTCTGTTTTATCAATTGATGAATATACGTAGATTTATTGAAATTAAAGTTTTCGACTTATAAAACAACAATGTAATTTTCATAACACTCCAATACTCTCGACACATTTTTCAAAGTACAAGTCATTACCTTCCTTTCCCAATTTTAATAATTAATTAATTAAATAATTTATTCATCTAATTTTTGTATGTATGTACTTCATCAGCATCTGAATAATGGTCATCTTACACTGAAAACTAAACCGATTTTTTCACGTTTTGAAAATACGTTCCAGATTTAGAAACTTTTGTACCATTTACAGTTTTTTTATTCATAGTTTCAAAAATATTTTTAGGTTCAGACCCCCTCCAAATTTTATACCCTTTCGTACGCTTAGTATATTCCAGTAGTATACCCTTTCAACTTTATTGCCAAGATTTTCACGATGTTGATTTACTAAATCATGCTTACCATTCCATGCTTAACACTGTAGTCGTATTCAAGTGCGTTACTGAAAGTTTTCTTTCAGCCCAGTCACTTGAGGGTTAACATATCTATGGAGACAATTGTTTTTCAAATAGTTTGCTGTAATTACTAATATTTATTTATAGGCAACCTACTTTCAATTAGAACAACTTTTAACTATTAAGCTATCGTCCTATTAAACCTCTTTGCCATGTCGTTTTTATTTTTTATCCTGAATATTCAAATTTGATTCCAACAAAAAATAATTCCCAATAAAACAAAATTTCTAAATGAATAAATTACATATTAAAATCATACATAACTTAGCAACATTTTTGATAAAATTGACAATTTTAATTGTCATACTACTTAAGTACTAGTTTGGAACAGTGATATACGTACATCTGTTTATAGAGATAAAGAAATATACTTTTAAGTTGTGTATAATTCCAACACAACAATAACTAACAAATCAGATAAACCTAAAATCCATGAAAAAAATTTAAGGTTTATTACGCGATACAAATGTTCATCTAATATTATAAAGTATATTTAGAGAGAAAGTGTAATATAGAGAATAATTCTCCTTTTATTTTTTCTGGCACATACCAATCTACAAAGGGCTTATAATTTAGAACACTTTCCAATACAAACTAACTTGCGAATTTTTGTTGAAAAAATTACTTCTTTTTGAGAATACAAATACAAATGCACCTTTAAGAAATTTTAGTGGTATTACGATCCTTTCTTAAGAGTTTGAAGGACGCTGAACTTCAAAGAAGAAGACAAAAATGCAAACGTGAAATACATCACAATATAAAATTAAAAATTCTCTGCTTGCTTATTATTTTCAATATATTTTTCTATTTTTTTTCTTATTTTTATAAAAAAAAAATGTTGTCATCCTTGACTTACAGTTTAATATGTTTTAGCACTACTCAGTAGTATCCGTAGTGTTGTTATATTAACAACCTGTTTTCGCTTATTTTAGTTTGATTTTACTAAATGTAATAGAATTTTTCAACTCATAACTTGCTGTTTTTCGTAAATGAAACACGCTCAAACTTCATTTTATCTCTGTATGAGCTGTTTAAACTAATTGTATCTGTATGTATTGTAATTGTAATTGTATCTATTAATCTGTATGTGCTTTAAAGGTAGAAAAAAGGGATTCATATTTATATTTGCATCAATTATTTGAGCAAAAGAAATTAAATATTTATAACTTATTTGAATATATTTTATCTTGTTATATTCAGTGTAATATGTGAAAAAAATGTAAAAAATATCTCATACGAAAATTGTAAATATATACTTAAACTAAGAATCGTTTATTGAACGTAAATTGAAAACATTATGCGCAAAATGAATACTATAATTCTATTGATAATTTAATAATGTTGAAAATCACATTATATACATATGCGTAAAAATAATTACAGTATCAATTTCAGTATTAAATCAAATATATTTTTTCTTGTTAATCAAATTAAAATATTAAATGAGTTTATTCTCCTGTTTCTTAAGAAATATATTGTATTTTATAGCTATAAAATTAATTTATTTTCCATACTACAATTTTTTTTGACATTTTGTGAAATTTTTGATAAAACAATTCTTTCTATGTTGATTTTTTATTTTTTATTTAAAAAAAATTAATCTCAAATAGGCTTATTAGAACAAATCTTTAAATTAAGATTTATTTTAAATTTATAATAACTTGTATTAAATTACTTTTGTTAGATTAACATAACATTCTCTTTTAAGCCGGTCCGACACATGGACTTTTGAAAACTACCGATTTTCACTTTTTTATATTTTCTGAAAGTTCAAATACTTCTATTTAAAATGATACATGATATGAGGAAATACGATAATTAGAAGTATTTTTATTTATTTTTTAATTAAAGCTTCTCTTTGAGGCATATCAAATGAGCTTTGATAAGAAACCCTGTGTTTCTCCTTGCATTAGTTTCTGATGAGCGCGAATCCTTATGATGTTAAAGAGGAATAATTAGCGTGTATTGGGGTTATCCCCCCCCCCAAAGTGAATGAGTATACGGTATGGTGTTGTCAACACCATATCGTCAGTGATTCCAAAATCAACATTTGTGGAATTCAAAACTCTAAAATTAGGTGTAAATATGACTATTGCCCAGTTCAATGTGAGTCATGTAGCAAAATTAATGATCTCAAAACATTGTGGTATTGAACCAAGTTATAACTGTGCATCATGCTTCAAAAAATTAGATCCACGTAGCCTAACAAAATCATATTAACATTTTTAAAAAAAAAGCCAAAATTCTTAAAGTTATGAAGAAAAAAATTACAAGAGTCTTTTATAGACGCATAGGGTAAATAAAAAGCTCCATATGCTTCCGGAAAGTACTAAAAAAAGTAAATGCTCTACAAATAACAAATTTTTGCTTTAAAGCCTGTTTTATCAAAATGTAATTTTTTTTTCACTCTTTGTGTACCTTTTTCTCAAAAACTACTCATTATATAATAGTCAAACAGTCCGTGAACGTACTTTTAGCATGTTTACATATTTTAACTGTGGGAATTAGATATATCTTGCAAACCTTTTTAGATAAGGCTTTTTTTAAACTAAATTTTAGGGGAAAACATTTGACATGTTTAAAAAAATTCGTAACTACTTTAATTTTTAACAAAAAGATTAAGCTTCCCATTAAAGTTTTTTTGATAGTACACATAACCTTCTGTAAAAATTGTATCCATGAGAAGTACATAGTTTCTGGAAAAAGGTACATAAACTTACGCAATTTAATATGGTCTTATATGTACGTACCGGGCCCCTTTAAAATATTCTTAAGATTTCGGCTTTCATATTTCCGGAGACAATATGTTTTCATACATTGTTTTATATACAGATGAAATATATTGTAATTTCATTATGTATAGATTAATAACACACAAAACTCCGAGAAATACGCTATTCATTCACAAAAGAATAACTTTTTTGTTTAACAACATGAAACCAGAAGGTCAGAAATCAAATCTTAGCATTTGCCCGACATTACTCAACTTCTTTGAAATCAATGTAAACATCACTCAAGCTGCATAAATTTTAAATATCGACATGTTTATTCATACGTCGCAAGTACCTAATAAAAATATTCTTTATTACAATAACTGCTCATTAAAACGGAGATCATTTACCGTAGATTTTTATGAGGCTTGAAAAGCGGTTAATTATATGATTCCGTTGGGCTCAAAACACGACTAGTAAACAAATAATTATCTTCTGGAATCATTAGATGAGTTGTTCAAGGACTATAATGGGAGAGAAAATAATATATATGTATGTATGAATAATAAAGTTGTTATTCAAATATAGTAGACAAATACGAGACTGGGATGAAATGGAGTCCAATAATATTGTTTGTAAAGTAAAATTTTATGAATGGATTATTTAATAAAGGTCGTTCTAAATTTGAAGTATTCCCCCGCTGTGTTATTAAAGAATTCTAAAGAACTATCTGCATTATGACTGAATAAAAATGTCTTGGGTTTTGAAAACAAAAACAAAAAAAAACAAAAAAACCCTAATAGAGGAAAGAAAAAATAAACCATGTTTTATAAAGTACTTAAATTTTTTTAAAAAATTATTTAACCAAAGATAACTTAATAAAAATTATCTAATTGAATGCTTCTACATAAAACTTCTTCTAGTACAATACATATTTTCATTTTATTGTCCATTTTTAATAGAAAAATAACTCAATTTCAACTCATGAGAATTGCCTTTTGATTGACGCACATTAATTAATTTCAAACTTCCATAATTCTTTTTTCTCAAATAATAATATAAAATATGGATTTTTAGTTTTCTAAGAAATTGTTGATTGTTGATACATTGCTACAAACAATTAAAGTAGATCAAGATATATTTTTACATGAATAAAAATAGCGATTAATTAGCGAAATATATAAGAAATCTTAAAATGTTTTTTTTTCATAATGTATGTGATTTTGAAATTTTAAATACGTAATGTGTATGTACATCAGCTCACTCAATAAAATTTTTATAGAATGAAAACTAAACGATGATTGCTTTGAAATTACTTTTACAAATAATATAATCATATTAATATACAGGGTGGTCCCGAATTTATTGTACAAACTTTAAGGGTAGATACGGGACATTGTAACAATCACTTATTGTATAGGAATATATGGGCGCAAGTGACGCGGCGCAAAACAAAAAGCAAACAGGGTAAATAAAAGAAAAGAGAAATGTAGTTATCGGTTGGTTTCGCTGATGGTGGGGGCTGTAGATGTCCTGTCGCCGTTCAACATGATGCATCTCAGAAGGGAAACGCGCTATTCGCAGTTGTGCTATCGCTTACGAGGGGAGACTACACGTATTCCAAAAATGCAGACATTCTTTACATGTATGGTCGTGAAAATGGTAACGGCAGAGCCGCGTTACGAATATATAACGCGCAGTTACCTGATCGACGAATGCCGGATCACAGAATTTTCCAGCGGTTACATTGTTAACTTCGTGAAACACATACGTTTCAGGTCACCAAACATGTAGCTGATCGACCAAGTACTGTATGTAATCCAAGCCTGGAAACAAAGCATCTTGAACGTTGTGGCTGATCGACCCGAATCAAGTACAAGAGATGTTGCTCATGACTGAGTCATGAGACTGATAGTAGAAGGTTAAGCAAAAATAGCTTACACCTCCTCCATTTTCATCGAGTACAAGCTTTGACTACGGCATACTATATTCCCCGACTTCAGTAGGTGGTACAGCAATATGCGCTGCAGAACTGTACTTCACAGCTCATCTGCTGAACAGTTATTGTAAATATTACACTTGCCAACGCGACGCTTTCAATAAACACTTTGTCTTTCATTCCGTCTCTTATTTTCTTGTGTTTGAGCCTCACCGCGTTACTTGCGCCCATACATTCCTACACAATAAATGAATATTACAAAGCCCTGTACCATGAATTCGGGATATATATATATATATAAATAACACGAAACTGAGGGGATTTTAAAAATTTTTTCGTTTTAAAGCATATTGCAAAAAAACCCCGCATATCCAACAAAATTAAGTTTGTTAGAGTACATTTTATTTTTACATAGATATGTATATGCGAGGTGTGACACAAAAAAAAATTCGAGACTGGTCCAATAAATCGTTGTTCGTACAAAATCAGTTCTCCGTGATATTATCACCTTCAAAGTAGTTCCCTTCAGCATTCACACACTTCTAGAAAAACTGTGTTAATAAGACATATTTTGATAAGGAAAATATTTAATTTTTATCTGCTGATTCATTAGAAATATCTATTTGTTCAAATGAAAAGAATTTTATGCCATACAAATGTTCTTTTTTATAAATTAATTTTTATAAGAAGAAATATGTTTTTCAAAAGCTTGTTGATATAATTGCTTTGAGAAATTATTTAAAAAATTAAAAATGAAAGCTTATTATATATATATATATATAGTACAGAATAAATTCTGCACTGTAATAAGCTTCCATTTTAACCAAACCTAGAGATAAAAAAATCATTACTTTCAGACTCCTAAGGTTGAATCATAAGTAAAGCGAAAACTAATTTCAAATATAAATTGAAACCTATGAAAATATTTAAAGCGCAATAGAAATTTGTTTATTTCATCATATGAAATTTCTGCACTTTTATCTCAAAATGTTAATTGGTACTATGCAATTAATATTATGAATAAATTAGTCCTGATAAAACAACTAATAAAAAACTCTTACTTCTTTCCTTATCACGCAATTTGAAATAAATTTTTAACATAAAAAATATAAGAATTCTAAATTTTATTCTCTAAATCTATGCTATAGTTTTTTTTTGGTTAGCGCATTGCAATAGAAAAAAAATTAATTAAGGCATGGTTTTAGATATTATTTCAGGTTTAAGGGGTAAATAAAATGTTGAAATATATAAGTGCTAACTTTGCAAGCTCAAACCATTTTATGTTATTGTTTTTTAACTGTTTTGCCAGAGATAATCTCGAGCATAGAACTTTTGACGGAATTTTTGAGTAATTCACGAGTGGAGTAGATCACTGTGATCAGGAAGTATCGTTTCATCCGACAATCTGAAAACGCCAGAAAAAATATTACAAAAATATTGTTTTTTTTACATTTACTACACACTCTCGCTGGACACTCTCTGGACACACACGCCCTCTGGAATTCATTTTTAGTCCATTAAAATATAGTAGGGAAACGTATTACGTTTTTAGAATTTCGAATCCAAGTTGTAGAAGAGCTTTTACATGAACATGATGATGCAAGTTCTAGACAAAAGAATCATGGTAGATCACATACTGTAGATAACCCTGCTCGTCT
Organism: Trichonephila inaurata madagascariensis; assembly: GCA_019973955.1. Taxonomy (NCBI): domain Eukaryota; kingdom Metazoa; phylum Arthropoda; class Arachnida; order Araneae; family Nephilidae; genus Trichonephila; species Trichonephila inaurata. The sequence continues at coordinate 104,265 of BMAV01006757.1, forward strand.
CACTGAATGACATTTTATATACTTAACCCCTCCTATTCCTGCGAATCGTGAGACTACAAGGCAGTGAAAAGTTTTTGTTCAAAAATGGATGCAAATGGGAAAAATATATGGAAGGAAACGCGATTCTAGTGCAGCGATTGCGAAGTTGATTCCGTGTTTGGAAAAGTGTTTCCAGTTATACCGCACAAAATAGAATAATTAAAATACTAATAGTTATTCATTTTACTTATTTTTATTTATTTATTTTATTATTTTTTTTTAGAAAATAATGCTCCCTTAGAAGCGAACTTTACCACTGGAACGCTGTGCGGCATTCACCTCATGTGAATATGCAGTTGCTACAAAAACCTAAAAATGTGTATGCATGTATTTCAAAATATCATTTTTTAACTAATAAGTATATTTTACTTTTACTAAACATTTGATTTTTGAAACGAAAAAAATTGATAATTTGTTACAACCAAATCCTCAAAATAATTTGAAAGTCAAAGGATTAATGCATTTAAGTTAGAAGTCCGGTGTCACCGTCGAAATTTCAGCGTTTTTCCTTTTATTTAATTTTTTTAACAAGAAAATAAAATGTGACCAATTTGTAATTTTACATGTTTTTGTTAGTATTTTAAACTGTAAAAAAATGGACTTAATTTGCTTATAATTGAAGTTATACTTCTTTTGGGGCGTTAGAGAAAAAGGATGAGGGTAAATTTTTTCAATGCGCGCGCACCCCGTCACGGATGTGACACACACCGTCACGGATGCGAAAGTCCTTTGTCTAGAAATATACAGAACGGGACAAATCATTTCCGCCTTCAAAATTCTCAGAAAAATATTCCTCTTCACTTTCCTGAAGAAGGGGACACCCGGGTTTGAACCGGGGACCACTCGATCTGCAGTCGAATGCTCTACCACTGAGCTATACCCCCGCGTCAGCGAACCTTTGCTTTGCGTTCCGTAGGAAAGAATACGAAAATGCTTTGTCTAAAAATATGCAGAACGAGACAGATCATTCCCGCCTTCGACCCCCTCCCCATATTATTGGTCCTATTGTTCCATTGCGGGGGTGTTTAAATTTATTTAAATCGTGATTATCTCAGGTTTAGCTGATCCGATTGACTGAAGGTTAGTATCGTTCAACTCTGTTTGTGACCGCCTTTCGTTCTTGGACCAGCTTGCCCTGTTAAAGATTTTAATCTTGTTACGCCAAAGAACTTTCGTACATAAGTACACACACACTTTATTTTATGTCAAAGGGGAGACCTGAAAAAAAGGTGAGCTGTTTTGGGGAAGCACACAGCCTTCCTTAGTCATCTAAAAAAATTCAAAGATATTATTATTCTGTAGACTTTAATTCTAATAAACTAATTAATAATATGCATATTAAAAAGAGGGAAACATGATGGACTTGTGAAAAAAAGTTCTCAAAATAATTTCTTTCGTTGATAAATTGTTTAAAAAAATTAATTTATAGTTTAAAAAAATGAATGTTTTAAAGGATAGGTATTTAGCTCTGTGTGTCTAAAATAACAGGTCAAATTTTCTGCCAAATCGATTGATTAGTTTTGAGTCAGTGCTTCCCCGAAATTTCAAAAACATGGTTTCGAGAAAAGCACGTTTAAAGTTTTGACAATGCTTACATTAATCAGCTATACCTGGTGCATAGAGCAATCATTCCTTTTCCACAAAGTTATCCTTTTCAGTGGCTTTGTGAGCTCTGCGTAAGGTTCTGGCCTCTTAAAAGTTGGCCTCTGCAGTTTTCTCTGCCCTCAGAATTCGTGCACTGTCAAGAGTGTCAAGGTAGTCCCTGGCTGTTTGACCTATTGTGACGCCCATCACCTCCATAACTTTGAGTACAGGTAGAAAATCTTCATTAAAGATCAATGGCGTAACAGATAATGTTAGAGGCCTCCTGCAAAGTTAAGTTTGGGGCTCTAAGAAGTCTCACAAAGAATTCCCAAACCACAACATAACATCAGCTTTGGGCCCCCTATAGTCCTGGGCCACCCCACGATGCGGTGGTGTACTTTACGCCACTGTTAAAGATGCAGGCAACTGTATAGGTAGCAATTTCTAAACCTATTTCCCCAGTAAAATTATGCTTCAGAGTGAAATTCCATACACATTGATTGAAACTTTCGTTATTATTTTGGGTGTTCCCACACCAAACATCTTTTCAACAAATAGTGAGATATTAAAGTATCGTACTCTGGTTTTATAAGATTTATAAATTGCTCGTTAAATGTTACTGGATGTTGATAATGGCTCTCCTGATTTTTTCGCTTTCAATTGTTGATATTTGTACCAGAATCTTGGCAGTAAAAGTGCTAAGGGTTTTGTATAGTGTACAAAATTCTTATATTTTCGTATTTGTAAATCAAAAAGGTTTGCTATAATATGCCTACGTGTCCTAGAATAATAGGGAGGGAAGAAAAATAAAAGGGGGAACGGTCAGAGAAGTTGCCGCTGGCACGTCAACACAATAAGGCACGCTCTTTTCTTTTGGGTATAACTTCGAAAATATTAAAAACTTCTGTGTGAAAATTTTAGGGTATATTTTTAAGATACTTCTTTTCGAAAAAGTGTAACAAAAAATCGATTTTATGAACCCGTCACAGTGTACTACTACCTTAATTTAATTACAATAATACTTCTAGAATAGTTTTTAATTTTTTTGAGAAAAGGAACCAATTGTATTTAATTAAGTTGATTTTTCAGTTAAGATCCGAACTCTTATTTTCTTCTACCAATAAATAAAACTGAATCTGCTATTGTGAGTTTCGGCTGTGACAACATTCAAATATCTATGTTATTCATATCAGTGGTGTGCACAGATTATTTTTATGGGGAGTTAACACATATTTAAAAAAAAACAAATCACGTAGACGCGAAAGCGGTAAGGTGTAATCTTCATGTTAAAAGTCAAAAATCCCATGGCGTTCGGGAGGGATCCCGACAAACCCCACCCCTGTGTACACCACTTATTCACATGTAATACTTGTATTTGCAACCTTGGACATAAAGTTAAAAAAAAAAAATTAAAAACCTCTAATACTATGCATAATTTCACCAGAAAATTGTGATTATATTTCATTACATAATATGACTCAGGATCTCTCAGGGTACTTAAAGTTACGAAATATGCATATTCATGAACGTATAACACCAACTCAGCAAAAAAGAAACATTTTTGAAGGAAAATATAAGGAAAACTATACGTTTTCCTTATTTTAAACAGTAATTTATTAGTTTATTATTCTGTTTAAAATGTTGACGCATACAGATGAAAGTAACCGCTATCTGTAGTGTATATTTCTAATAATGAACGCTTAGCTGATTTTTTTTTCTTTTTCAATAGTTTTATAGATACTCATCGAAGCTGAATAAAGTTAATTTAATACTTGATGGTTTAAAAAGAGGTAAATAATGATGTTAGCATATTAATTAAAGACAGAGTTAATAATTTATGAAAATAGAGTTGTTCCATTAAGAAAGCCAATTGTGATTTGGTAAACTGATTTCTGATCATGAAATTAACCTAAGTTGTGAATTTCATTAAATTCAGTTTCAAAATTTCCTTCTATAAGAGATAAAATATGTTATATATACATTAATAAGTAAAAAAGTAAGTTTCACACACAAAAAATTCTGATACTCTGATAATCACTGCAAGACACTTTCCAAGTATATTTATAAGAGTTTGTTAAATAACTATTTTAAAATTCTAAAAAAATGAAAAACATTTTCTTAAAAATATGTATATAATTTTAGCCATACTCATTAAGAAGTTGTTGACATTCACCGCAACTTGCGATTTAGCGTCATAATACTGGAGAGAACATATCATCGGTAAATCAGTTCTAGTCACTTTTTTTTTCATTTTTTTACTCTAAAAGCTACTGCGTAAGAACTGTATTTTTTGAATTTATGGTCCATTTGAGTGGCTAAAGTTCAGAATAAATAACTCCTTTACAATTTCATTATACTGGCAACATTTTGTTTTGGAAACATAGCCCCTTTCTTCTAGGAGTGATTCATTTGGCTTTCTTCATGTTCTTTGCCTTGGAGCATTATTGTATATAATCCATTTTTCAACGCCATTAATGAATTGTTTAAAAAAAAGAAGCATCTTGATTTTGCTTTCGGCAAATAATCACGTATCCAAATCTGAACAAACGTCTTCTGCGATGTTAGTATGGAGTATCTTAGCAGCTTACTTTCCTAATCTTCGAATGTTCTACACAGTATTTTTTAAAAATATTTATATAGTTTTTTTTTGTTAGCTCCTGTAGTGTGTATGGAAGGTTACAAACAGTAATTTATTCTAAAATATCTTTTTTTTACAGATGATGGCATTCCTGATCAGGCATCAAAAACGAGACTAAAATTTACGTGTGTTTAAACTTCTCAAACGACTTTACAACTGTGTCGTTTAAGGAGACACAATACGATTTAGTTGACAAAAATCGGTCCAAAAATATCAAATCTAATTTATTTAGCTTAAATTATTTTTTATATACTTTTCACAAACTCACAAAATTTATTTGAATTGGAACTCTGCGTTTTCTAAGTTTAAAAAATTCTGAGTTATGATAACTTTTACGTTAGTTTTTATTCACATCCCAATGGTAAATCAAAACTTTAAACTGACTTTTCTCAGAAAGCTAAAATAGCTAGTTTGTCTTAATTTTGAATGCTAAGGCTTTTTTTCTATTGTGCCTAATACTTCGAAAACATTTTCACTTGTTGCTAATAGTACATGAAATAGAACAAAAGTTGGTATGCATTTTTCAATCAAAGCAGTACTTATTTTTCTTTAAAAAAAATAACTGAATTTAGACTTGTAACATTTTTTACAGAATTTCAATAAGCATTCATAAAAAAAAAAGTATTGTACGTATACCAACGAGGTTATCACAAAATCCATACCAATTTTTGTTATATATACTTTGATGTACTTGTAAATCAAATTTCATATAAGTACTTCATTTTTTGTAGAAGGAGTAGCGTTTTAAAATCATTTCATACGTTTCAAGTGTTTCCCATAAAAATTAATTGGTTAGCTTTTTATGAAGTTTTGAACACAAAATCTTTTTTACATCATACATACATATAAAAGGCAACCAAAAATATTATGAAAAAAATTAAATTTAATAAGTTTGTGTAAATCGTTCTATGTTCCCCTTTTTGTTCAAATATTGCACTCAATTTACGAGAAGTTGGCACTTTTACCTTTTTTGAAATAAAAACGCGCAATAATACGAAAATTATTATTATTATTATTTTATTCTCCAGTCTTAGCGTTGTTTGGAGACAAAAATTACGTAGATCAAGAAGAAAAGTCAGAATTTTCGTATCAACATCCAATGTCATTCCTTATCAACTGTAGAAAAGTAACTATCCACTGGTTTTTAATGAACCCACACACATACATATATAAAACAAGCAGGACAAACATGACAAAGTAAAATGACCGTAGTAATTCGTTATCTGACTCTTTAGCTCAGGGTAAATATTCCAGAATTAAGGTATGTAGTTAGACAACAATTTTCTCTTTTTTTGCATATATTACTGGGTTAAATTAATATTTAGGAGTAAAAATACAGTTAGAAAAAAATGCTGAAACAAATTTCTATTAAATTTAGTTTGTAATTTATTATTGCAGTTATTGAAAATAAAATATTAAGCTATTAAAGGAAAAATAATAAAAATAGAAAACTGTATTGTTTTATGATTACATGTAAAATGCATTTTAAGAATTGTTAGCTTGCCAAAACTTGTGTAGAATATTATCTTTTAACAACTTGGGCACTAACTCAAAAGACAAAAGTTGCTTAGTCTTCTGTGATTGTGTTTAAAAAAATCTGCATTATGTTTTTATTGATAAATCTGAAAGCGTTTCTCTTTTTAAAATTTATTTGTTTGGTTTTTTGTTTACATAAAATCAAATTTTATCTATCTGATTTTTAGAATGCCGCTTTTCTACGAAAATATGTATGCGTGTGTATGTCCATCGAAGGAATATTATTTTAACCTATTGCATTAGGAATTAAAATAATAATAATAACAAATATGCAATATATTGAAAAAAATATTAAAAAATTCGACACTTATATATTACACAGTCGTCTAATTTCGCCAAACTAAAAAATACTGCCAATTTAAAAAATGAGGCCGATTGTTCGGTTATCATCTGAATTATTGTACATAACGGTTTCCACTATCGGATACATATCACGTCATTTGGCGACGTCTTTTGATTCCATGAAATCAGTAGACGGTATAATTCGTAATTACCCAAAATGAAAATAACCCAAATAATTTGTACGAATAATTAAAAAAATAAATACAGAATAATGTCTATTCGTTGCAGTAACCAAATCGTTTGGCCGAAAATACATCAATATGGCAAATAAAAAAAGGGGGAATTCGAAGGTTTCAATATAAACATTAATATCTTAGTTTTTCCTAAATTTCTAAGTAGTTTGACTATTTTTCAATAATTTCTTGAATTTTTGAGAAATTAAAAATTATGTTCATAACTTTTGATATAACAATGGATCAATTAAAAACTAAAATAATCCTTAAAACTTCTCGATAAATATTTTCCGAGTGCGAGGCCTAGTACTAATAAAGACCCACTGTGTAGAGGGAATGATACGTGTTAAATCTGTGATGGCTCAAAGTCCTCTTACTGGTAGGATGTGCTGGCTTGGAGAGGGAGTGCCAGCTCAAGTTCCGTTCTCATCCGCTGACCGAAGGTCAAAATTTCGAGATCCGTCGCCAATAAACTGTGAGTTACCTTATAGTACAATGTTAATAAACATTCAAATGAGTACGCAGGAAAAGTAAAAGAACAATATAAATCTTTCCGATGCATGATCAAGTTTACACAGATACCGGAAATGAGAAACCAGAATTTCTACCATATTATAATGGAAATAATAGTACACACTCATCAAATTGGTTTCGAAGGAATAGTCAGCAATATATGAAGCGGAGTCATCTTTAAAATAAATTATAAAGGTGATTATATTGGTGATAAACGATAGTCATGATTTTCATTTAGATTTGATTTGATTTTGAATTATTTCAAGCAGCGAAGCAACAACGATGGTCATAATGCAGATACACGTCGAAATTAACTCATGTACTGTGTGTCGAATTCTATGACTTTGAAATTCTGCGCACTGTTCTTCACATGCTTCTCTATGTCTTATGTATCCATTATTTTATCTCCTTTTCTCGTATTTTATTGTAAGGGCCATATTTTGATGATTATAAGTTGATATTACTGTAGGTGAAACTGTAAGAACTGTGAACTATTCTTTTTTCATAATATTTCTGAGAGCATGCCTTATAATAAATATATTTCAAATTACATTAATGTCCAACAAAAGTACAGCTCATAAATCATCAAATTTTTATTAGAAATTACATTTAACTAGAAAGAAATAAGGAATATAATAATATCAGCTGAAATTATTGCTTTTAGGATTTTTACTCAGTCAAATTCAAAACTGCTTCTGGATGCTAATTTCTTCCTAAGAAGTAACACATCTCCTGTTAAATACAATTTAATGCAGTAATAAGAAAATGCCATTCACGTCTTGAGTTTTGTGTGATGTATTTAACAAACTTAACAACTCTATAAACCTTAAGAAAATGCAAAACAATACCTATCCACGGGCTTGTGTTATCGATATTTCTATATTAGTTTTTAGGGTAAATGAAGATTTAAATAACATTCTTGTAAATGAAACAGAAACAAGAATATAAAAAAAAATGAAGTCACTTCCTACTTAGATCAACAAAGAAAAGTTTTATTTTAGCTTCTTTTTATATTAAATAGTTACAATTAAATATGTATACACATATGGCAGAATCACAAGATTAAGTGGTGATTAATTATCTTTAAAGTATCATATTGTCATCCAAAAAAAACGTGTATATACAATTTCAGTTCAACTGAGTGCTTTAAAACGTTAGAAAAAAACCTTTTCAAGTTTTGACACAAGTCACCAAAGGGTCACTAAGTCACCAAAAATGATGCCAACTTGGCTGTATTTGTAATTCTTTAAATCAATATTTTAATCAATTAATTTTTATTAATTATAATTAAATTATTGTATTGTCATCCAAAATAACCATATATGTAAAATTTCAGCTCAACTGAGTACTTTAAAATGTATTTTATTAACAACTGAAAATTCCACCAAGATAAACATAAATAAATATATAGAGAGTGTGAGCTAATAGTATTAATTGAAATAGTGAGCAATAATTTTTTAAACAATCAGGTAAAAATTTATCATTGTGTTCATTCCTATATAACAAAATAGAAGAAAATATGAATTGAAATATTTTGTTTAGTGAAGCATCATAGCACTCTGAAACATTTCATTTTGTTCGCCCATTTTACAAATAGTTTCAAAATGGCTTGCAAGTTTCATGATTTATTTTGTTGCGATTATAAAAACTTTCATGAGAAATGCTCTATTTGAGTTTACACTCAACATTTTAAAAAGTTTATGTTGTGTTAGATATGAATTATTAACAATTACTCAAATAATAATAAAAATATGTTGTTTCAAATGAAATTAATTTTTTTCGAATATACACTATCGTCTTATGAAAATAGTGTGAACTACATTAAATTAAATATGCAAGGTTAAATTGCTCTTAATGTGCATAGTTGTTTTTTGTTCTGAAATGTTTTCTTGAGAAATTAATTTTTAACGGTATATAAATATTTAAACAGCAGACTGAACTAAAGAAATAATTTTTACGCCATTTTAATTTTTTTTCTATAATATATATTATTCATAAAGAATTGCGTTTTTTTTTTTTTTTTTTTTTTTTGCGTAAGATGTATGTTTATATAGAGTGTCCGGCATTTAAGTATCCAAACGTTATGGCTTATTCTTCCGGAACTACCCATCAGAATATAATGAACAGGTCAATCGTGGATTGGAACCCCTCCGAGATTTTTTGGGTCTAGTCCAATCAGCCGCACGTGCATGGCGTCTTGTAGCACTGGTTTTATTAGTAAAGGTGCGGACGCTACAGCAAAAGGTGTATCGCGTACTTTGGTTCAGGTATCCGACTACGTTCGGAACCGCGATTTTAAAAAAAGCTCATAAATGGATAATTTTCATGATATTTAGTGTCGCTCAGATTAGAATAGATGCATAAAATTGTTTTAAGGAGATTTTGGCAAAAAAAAATTTATTTAAATACAATATTTTGGCAAAAAATTAACTATTATTAAATATTCTTAAGGTTTCGTGAGGCAAGTCAGTAACCACATTCCGTTCAGTTCGAACATGTCGCTGTACACGCGTGAATGATTTAAATTTCGTTAACCAAATTATACGCGGTGCACCTTTTGCTGTGGTGTCCACATCTTTACTAATGAAGTCAGTGTAATATGTTTATACCAAGGTTATACCAACCGCAATGTTTCCGAATAATGGGTGCACGTGCCACCGATCGGACTAGACCCAAAAACTCTCGCAGGGGTTTTTAATCCAATGAGAAATTAGACGCAATTTATTACATTCTGATGGCTAGTTCCGTAATAATAAACCATGACTTGAAACTACACGAGCTACACGAGGGCTATTGGCGAGTAATTTTGAACCACAGTCAAATGACGAAGACGTCATTTGAGCTAGTTACCCTTCTCCAAACTAACACAGCTCTCCAAAAGGAGTACTTTCACCCCCGACAATTTTAACTTGCATCGGTTCCTCTACACAGCGGGTCTTCAGTAGGACTAGAACTCATGACACACCGGCACGAGCTCGTAAATGTATATATTTTAGAAAAACGCTTTTAAAGTTTTTACAAATATGTAATGGTTTCAAGAAAAATATTGAAAGCCTTTAAATTATTTTTTCCTATTCATAATATTTAATTTAATGATGCAATCCTTAAAAAAATAAAATTCAAATATTTTTAATACACTTCAAAGAAAATTTTGATATTTAGGAGGAAATTCCAATTTTGTGATGTCATATATCTTGTAAAAATATATTTACTTCTCTTAATTTTTACTCTGTGTTACATTCTACTATTCGTGTTGATAATATAAATGATATGTTTACAATTCGCTGAATCTCATATTTTTCTCTAAACTGTATTGTTTTTAAAATGTAAACAATGGAACTTTTTCATGGCCTATTGTTTAAATTTTAATAATATATCTTTTAATTGAATATATGTCTTGCAATCAGTGTCATAAATTTTAATCCGGAAACTTTTAACTGGGTTATATTTCAACAATCTTATTTTATCTGGACATGTTAAAACCTTAATCATTGATTATATACACTGGTAATCTTAAACTGATTCTTTTGTTCTCAACACAATTATCATTGGAATTATTTCCTGAAAAAAATTCATGCTAACCCACCTGTAACAAAGTACAATAAACGCTATTTAATTTTTCCTTTCTTGGTATTATTTACTGAAGATTTATTTTCACTTTCATTCAATTTTCCTGAATCAACATTATTATAAATGATTTTTCGAATTACTCGAGTGATATTTCAAACTGTGGGGTGTGCCTCCTTAGGGAGGCATGATAACTCTACGGGGAGGGGGGGGGGTGCAAGCATATCAAAAAATCTGAAAAAAAATTAAAATTTTTTTTTTAATTTACTGAAAATAAGTAAATCAAAATATTTTCTTGACTATGAAAAGTAATATAATATCACACATATCCTAATACAAAACTGCAACTTAAAATATTTATTACTTAAAAGTAACATATGAAAAATTTAATACTTATATTGATAATTTATACGGTTTATAAATAAGGTCAAATTGTATCTTTAGCGTCTAAGAACATTATAACCCCATTAAATATATTGCCATTAAAAGAGGACGAAAAAGAGGTGATAAAAATTATGATTGAAGATTAGGTCACGAATATTGAAAGTTTGAGAAGTTTTATTTACTTTGTTAATTCTTTGACATTGAATCAATTATCCAACCAACAAGTATTCTTTTAACTATACTAACAATGATTAAATAATGTAAAACTAGTTAATTAAAACTTTTATCTTCTGAAATAATCCTTTATTGTTCTACTTGTTGCTTTATTGGTCTGAAAAGATTCCTTTTCTAACTTTTTAAGTAAGTATTCGTTGAAATTCCATTTTTTCTGATGTAATTAGAAACACTGCAATTGATATCAGTCTCGACATAAAGGTTTCTTTCGTTTATAATAAAAGAAATAACATGTATAAACATCTCTCAAAAACTCTTTGTACCATCGCAAATTTAGAATCGTAATTTAAAATGCATTTCTACTTGTAAAGTCAATACTTCGGCCAAAATCAGAGCATCATTTCTTAACCAAAGAAACCCATTTGAACAAGAAGTTTTAAAATTTTTATTTGTGTATGGAAGAATGCAGAGATGTTTCATTATTCTTCTTAAAATCTAAAAAAATAAAAGAAATATATAGATATATATAAAGATCCAAATTGAAGTTTTCAACTGTAGTTTTATGAATTGGATGAGAACATGCTCTGAGAAAGAAATCCAAAGTCAATAAAACTGAAAACAGTATTATGAAGGATTATTTTGCATGTACGAATTTTTTTATTTTTCTTTGCAAATTAAACTCGACTATTCCTATGGGGTTTTTTTCTTAATAGAATAATCCTACACGGGTAGAAAAATAAAACGTAAAATACTAATAAAATTTTATTGCGGGCATTGCTTGAAGATAGTTATTGTTTTTTATATCTTTCCCATATCTTCTCTGATTAATTTTATGCATATTCATATATAAGTTGTTGTTACTTATGTCATCTGATTGACTGTAACATCAGATTAAGGCCTACGAAATTCATCGGGGCAAGGTGCTAGATTCTTACCCCTGTCGTTAGCCGTAGTTATGAGCACCATACAAATGAAAGTGCAATTTGGATCACCCCACCCCCCAATTTCGAGGGAGGACACCCTAGGGGGGGAGACTAGAGGGCCTCCTTCCTCTTTTCCCTTTCCACCAACCTCACAATAGGACTTGCTGCTCAACAGCTAATTAGTGTGCCCCCAAGCGGCAAAGGCCCTATACATTTCCAAACACCCATCCCTTCACCGGGATCCGATCCCAGGACGTACGACACAGCAGTTAGCGTCACGAATCATTATACCGGATGGGTGTGATTCATATATACGTAAATTTAGGCATTAATTAAAAGAAGAAATAAATATTTCACAAACACATTATGAAGGAATCGTAGACATTAATAATATCTTTATTAATAATATTGTTACGAATTTTGTGTAAATAGTGTAAATAATTTGTATTTGGATGTTAAATCCATTTATATTACTCTATGTTATATTTATTTTATGTTAAAATTGTACTATTCACAAGCAATGTCGCACCTTACGTTATAATGGTGATTCAATGAGAACTTGGCGGTAGAGCCAAGTTGGCATCATTTTTGGTGACCAAGTTGGCTGCCAATTTGGTGACTATTTTGGCTTCATTGGTGATCATGTTGGCGAGTTCGGAACCCTCTGGATTCTTCTAGAAAGTAGTGGATCTCTCCATTAACGTCACGCTCGATCACACGAGTGGCTATATTTCTGAAAGTTTCTGCCGCTCCTATAAATAGGAGTCCCAGCCGCAACCAGTCAGTCTTGATTAAACCAGCGATGAGTGAACATTGTTTTGACTAGCGATTAGCTCGGCTGTGCTTCTGAATAATCTGTCACATACTTGTATATTTTTAAACACTGATGATTGTGTTTGATTGCTGTTGATGGTGTGAAGACCTTCGGGGATTTACTCTGTGAATATTGCTGCTGGATCCTGTATTTAAAGGATTGGACTTTTGATAATAAATTCGCATCGCTCTTAAAGAACTGTTTATTTTCTTTGTGATTGTTTTGCATAAAATCCGCAAACCCGGATCTACGTAATAAAATATATTTTATCATATCGATTCAAAACATCGTTATATCGTTATATGAAAAATGGAGGATATTTTACAAAGGAACAATAATAATCGTTTCAATTACGTAACTAATAGACAATTAATTACGATGACAACATTTTTTATGCATGTACATCAGAACAACATAGTTTAAAATAATGCAAACACATCTTTAAAACCTTCAAACTGCCTGGAAAAGAAACCTAACGACATGTCTAACCTAAAACCAAGCTAATATCTGGCATTATTCAAGGGTGAATAAATAGAATTTTTTTTTATATGACTGTTTACTTTACGAATAATAAAATTGTGAAATATTTATTCCACGCGCATCATTCAAAAATACTTCATAAGGAAATTAAAAAAAATACGATTCATTTCAATTAAATAAGATTTAAAATTATTAAGAATTTCATAAAAGGACTTACGATATTAGAGGGAAAATTATTAAAATTTGCATTATATTAAAATTTGCTTTTTTCCCTTTGTTTACAACATTTAATTTTAGTGCATGATTTTTTATACTGCATTCCAAAGTGATATTTTAATTAAAAATCATGTCACGCAAGTACAACAAAGCATATGAAATAGGGACAAAACAGACATTAATTATTAGAATATAATCATAATTCATTTGAAATGGTATTTTAAATAATAAAACAAATAAAAGGCAATATCTGTTAGTTAGAACTTATTTACATCCCTAGGATATATAATATAATTAAGTTATCATTTTCGAGCCCTTAATAAATTTCGACACTTGTATTAAGTGTGCAAAAATTAATTAAAACTTTTCAATTCATTTAAGCAAACTGTGAGTTATGCTTAAAATAACTTTTCAAAAATTAATTTATGGGTAATTGAAATAAATGTCACATAAATATTTAATTGGTAAACGATGGAATAGAAAAATAATAAAATAACAAGATCTTTTTAATTTTACTGTGCAGAATTAAAATTAAACCCCTTAGCCGATTTGACCGTACACCGTTCAGGATACCGAAAGCTGGAAGCTGCAGATTTGCCGTTTGTACGGGCACTGGTATTTTCTTCTATATATCTTTGATTTACATGTATTTTAATTCTTACAGTGAGACATTATTGTCAACTGTTTTAAGAGATGTAGTTTGTCCATGGTTTTAAAATGCTTCTCTCTTGGTCGTGATTTTTTTAAATTTTTGATTAAATTGGGAATTTTTTTCTTTAAAGCCAGAAATTTAGATTCTTGAAAATATTTGATAAAGAACAGTGATCGGGAAGGCAAAGGGGTCAGTTTGTTGTTAGAGAAGAAATAAATATTGAAAGGTATTCTAAAAAACACTTCAATATACGAGGGTTGGGGCACAAGTCATGGCAACTATTTTTTTCCTTGTAGATATGTAAACGATCACAAACTTATATATGTCTTGTGGAAGTTCTTCAGGCCTAATGTGTTTGCAGAACATCAGATGTCTCTATGATAGCTGGTAGTAGCTCAGCGAGAACTGTGAAATCAGTCAGTCAGTCAGTGTCGTGGGAGATGGAAGTAGTAATCAGTATTGAGCAGCACGCTTGCATCAAAATAGCCGTTCTCCGAGAGAGAAATGCGATGGAATGTCACAGTGAATTAGTGGAAGCTCTTGGAAATAATTCCCTACCATACCGTAAAGTAGCACGGTGGATAAGACAGTTTCAGCATGGACGTGTGTCAACCAGTGATGAGCAACGTTCGTGACGACCGGTCAATGTGTGGACCGACTTGGCACGCGCCATCATCGAGCAGGTAAGCATTAAATGTCATGGACTACATTAAGAGTCTATAGGCCCAGGTTTGTCATTTCAATTTTATCTGTACCGTGTTGACATTCTTTTGCACCGTGAAGGCCATATTGCCCTGTTTATACTACCGTAATAAATCAGTGCGTTACGGTATTTCAGTGCTATTCATTGTCTACGCATGTAGTTAAACACCTTGAACTTTGGTTTGTATATGTCACATTTTCCAACCAGACTGGTATCTTCAAGAAAAAAAATAGTGGCCATGAATTTTGCCCCAACCCTCGTATTTCTGCCCCGATTGCAATGTAATTATATTGTATCAGAGTTTTCGTTTGAAAAGACGTAGGTATACGACTTTTTTTTTTTTTTTTTTGTAAGAGAGAAATCATTTTAAGATATATGAAATATTCTTCATAGCATGCAAAGTGTACTTATCATAGGGAAAGACTTATGGGTCTTTTGTGTTTCACAACTATAAAATAAAATAGAAGTGTGAAAATAAAATTGAAAATTAAGAATATTTTTCGATTTTCTTATTAGATTAAGTATTATGCTCAAGTGTATTGAATAAAAAATGTGCCTTTTTAAAAAATATTTTGGGTCAAGAAGTTGCCCGGTTAAGGGGTTAAGAAAGTTTTTAATGGGGCTTCTTTTAAAAAAATACTGTTGTTCAAAGAAGAAATTTTAGAAGAAAGTTTTAATGCGAAGCAAATATGATGAACTGAAATTAATATAATTTGCAAAAGCAATATTCCTCGAAATAACTACGTTATTGTAAGGTGTACAAGGAAGCTTATCTTGAGCATTATTATCTAATCAATAAACAACCATAAGAACCTAATGCGTACATCAACAAAAAATCAAATAATAGTCGAGTGTAAATAACAGTCATTGGATAAATTGCAGTTTATGTGACAGTTCCTTCTTTTTCAATTTTTCTTCTTTATGTCTGGAAGGAAAAAATTCTTCCTATTAAAATTTTTAATTGTCTCAATAGCTTTGCTTTGATGCTGATAACTTTAAAAAGATAGTTTTGTTTTCAAATGAGATTACACGAAATAAAAAAGGAATATTTTTCTACAAAGAATATGCATGATTTATATCTAAGCTTTTGCTTTAACGTCAGCTTAATTACGAGTAAGTTTATTAAAAGCAAACTATTATAGTATTTTCTATTAATTACACATTTTCCCTCCGGGGCCTATGTAACATTTATATGGTTTATAAAATTTCCTAATATTATTAAAATGTTTCGTTAATTAGAAGAAGCTTATGGATTATAGCAATTACAAAATAAAAACTTTTAGAAAATAAGTAAGTAATCTCTCTTAATTTTGTTTTAGATTGCATCTGTATTTATTATCAAATAAGAGTCAGAGTTACTATAAAACATGTCATTCATAACATTACATTGTTACTCGATTTTAAAAGACTGATTTAAAAAAATAACTGAGGTACAAGATTGTACAATGGTTTTAATAAAGCGGGATTTTAATTATTCTTTAAATTTTTTTTATGAATAATATTTATTAACATTTATATTTTTTCGTAAAATAATTTAATATGGATTGCACAATTTTCGTCTGGCCTTTGATTTCTTAGTCCACTTTTTTAATAATCAGTAATGACTGCAGCATAACATTGAGACTCAGACAAACTAAATATCTCTGTTCCTCTCCCTTTATCTAGAATTAGATGCAGATAAATTTTTCATTTCATTGATTAACCCAGATCAAAAATATATAGCATCAAAACTTAAGTTTAAATGTATATTCAAAAGTGCAATATGCAATCTATTGAAGAAATTGAAACTTTAAACAGTAAAATTTATATGTATACGTATGATGGTTTTGTTAGCTTTTTTTTTTTTTTTTTAAAAATTTACTAACTTTTTTTTATATTTTTTTATCTTAAAATGTTTATTGAAATGAAAAAAAAAAAACTATATTAAAAATGTATCCTAATTTGCTGTATAAAATCATATTAATGTTATGAAAACTTTTCATTTCATTAATCCCTAGTTAATGGATGTATGGTATAAGAATTGTGTTGGGTAATGGGACAACTCAAATGTGATTTTGGAAGACAACCATGATTCAAATTTCCGTCTCTTTGCAATATTTTTTTTCGCAATTTTGAGTACGTTCAATGCACGAGATAGTAAAAAAGGTGAAATTAGACCATGCTAAAAAAGTAACGGTCACGCATAGATTCACAAATTATAACAATTTATAAGCATTTTGAGTGCATTTGTTCTTTAAAATTGTTTTACTCTGTATCTCTGATCAGAGGTAGTTTTAATGTTATTTCAAAGCACTTAGAATCTCTTTTAAATCTTCACAAACTTCCTCATTCTACCTTTTTTAAGGTATCTGACTACGTTCGGAACCGTGATTTTTCAAAAGCGTAAAAATGGAAAACATTTATGATATTTAGTGTCACTTAGATTAGAAAAGGTATATAAAATTGTTTTAAGAATAGTATTACATTAAAAAATTATTTAAGTACAATATTTTGACAAAAAGTGAACGCAGAATGACCAATTTTAAAAACATTCTTTTTTTGTGAAAAATGCTTCTATTATAATCATATTTTTCCTGTATATAGCTCAGACCTCTGTATAGAGGCTCGACTAGAATTTTCGAAACATATAACTTAAAAGTGGGTTTATCCATGTTTTACGAAAACAGAGGGGAAAAATTTTAAGAAAAAAACGCCGATAATTATTTCATTTGGTTGCAACTCTGAAAATAATGTGAATTTTTCAAAAATCATAGTTGAGCCTCTGTACAGAGGTTTGAGCTATATTATACAGGCAAAATATTATTATAATAGAAGCATTTTTCACAAAAGGGGAACATTTTGAACAAAGGTTATTCTAAGTTAATTTTTTGCCGAAATATTGTATTTAAAGAATTTTTTTTGTCAAAATGTATATTTAAAACAATTTTATACGTGAATTCTAATCTAAGTTACACTAAATATCATGAAAAATATCCATTTATGCGCTTTTTTAAAATCACGGTTCTGCGCGAACATGGCCAGATACCTTAATGGTTCTTTTTTAACATACTACAATTACAATGTGAAATTTATGCACTGTTGGTCACACAAAATGAAACATCCTGAAAAAAGCATGCAAACCATGTGAAATCTACATCATACTTTGGCGGCGACGAAATATGCAAATCATCATTATAGCACAGAAGCAGATGCCCATCACGGGCGACGTAGCGCCAACCGCAAGCTGTATATAAAGGGAGAACATATTGAAGATTTTAAGTACAACAATTGGTTTTTTTTTTTTTTTTTGCTTAAGCTGTTTACCTATGTCTCGTGGAAGACACCGAACAGCTTTTGACCAAGTTTGTGAATTCAACCGAGAAGAAATAGTGGCCAATAGGGATTATGGATTATCCTTCAAAGAAATCGTTCAAAGTGTTGGACGAAAACAAGCAACTGTGATGCGGATCTGTCACCACTAGATTTAGGATAAACAAAAGACCGACAGAGCTGATCTCCCCCTTTTCGTTGCACCACTGCCCATGATAACTTTCGGATTGTGCGCATAGCAGTGATGAATCGCGCAGCCACATCACGAACCATAGCACAACAGATTCAGTCTGCTACGCATCATTCGGTGTCTACTCGAAGCATTCGAGCCGTTTCCAGCAAAGTGGAATATCCACTAAGCGTTCATTCCCTTGTTTGCCCTTGACTGAAAACCACAGGCATTTGCACTGCCAATGGTGTGATGAACGGTGGACATCGACAAAGGAATGAAACGATATTGTGTTTACTGGTGAATCCCGCTTCTCCCTGAAATATCACGCAGGTCGGATTCGATTTTGGAGACACCATGGCAAGAGGCTGCTGATCTGTTGCGTTACGCATCGCCACACAGGTCCTGCACCCGATATCATGGTATGGGGGGGTATTGAATTTCACTGCCGCATCTCTCTAGTACGCATTTCCGGTACACTGAGCAGCCAGCACTGCAACTCTAAGATGTTGGTGCCCGTGGTTCTTCCTTACATTCAGCCCTTAAAACCAGTCATATTTCAACAGGGTAATGCGCAACCACACCTTACTGCTATACCAGATCAACTTTGGAAATATGTGGAAACCGCATGGACTTCTGTACCCCAAGGATACATCCAAAGCCTCTTCATTCTATGCCGAGGCATGTGGCAGCGTTTATAGTCAACAATGGAGGGTATTCTAACTACTGATTTTGTCATCATCCACACGTCACAAGAGGCTGTAATTTCAAACCTTTGATCTTTGTACAGCGTGTTATCAGCCAAAAATATTACGCTGCGATATCTCTGGTCCTTCTTGGTGTCGCATTTTGTATGTCCAGCAGTTTTAAACAAAAATATGTTAATAATTGATACTTTCTGACATGACAGAGATTTAGAAATAATGCTTTTTTTAATGAACAACTCATAGCTACATTTCGCATCCTCATAACTGGCATATTTCCTAAAGTTTTTTTATCTTAGTCTTTAAATTTTACAATTCTCTTAGATTGTCTTGTAATAGATAAGAGACTTTTTTAAGAAAATGCTTTTAAATATTTATAAGAAAAATGATGCTTTACTCACAGTTACAAAAGAATTTAGTCGATTTAAAAGAGGTATAATTATTTATAATGTTCAAATGTGGTTTAATACAAAATGTTAATGATAATACAGAAAAAAAATAATATGGGAATATGTATGTATAAAATATATTTTTAATTAAATATTTTAATTCATTTTGCATTTGTGAACTAATATATTTGCTAATATGTATTTAACGAAGTGGCTGAATATGTTGAAAAATATATCAGTAGCTAATTAAAAAACCATCAATCAGATTTATTCTATAGATTTTTTAGTCTTCATGGCCGACTTTAAACGCATTTTATCTTAAGAAGAGCATATTTTTCGACCTGGAGTAATTAATCAGGAGCAATGCTTCAAAAATTGAAAGAAAAAAGAAAGAATAAAAAGTTCCGTAATTTAACATTTTATCCTTGTAATCGTTCCATTTTCAAATGATTAAAATAAAAATAAAAAAGTTTATACTTAATCGATATTTTAATTTCATCATCAGCGAAAAAAAAAGTAAAAAAGCAAACCTCTATAATTAAGAGACAGTAAATAGATTTAAAAATGGATATTTATTTCTTTTTTTAGTTAGTATTCATCGAAATAAAAAAGTCATCCTAAAACCAACATCAATTAGTAGTATCAATTGCACAAGATTAATCATAAAGTATTTCTTAGCATTGTGGAAGCTCACCTATTCTTATTAATGAATTGCGTCTTTCGACTTTTAATTAACTGTATTATATTTTTTCAGAATAACCCATTTAATAGTTTTTTCATGACTTTATTTCAAATTGTTCCATTATTTACAATAACGTATTAGAGAATTTATTATCCATTAAATAAATAAAAAGAGTACTGAAAGTATTAACTTGTTGATTACTAAGAGATATGTGAATGAAAAAGAATTTACCACAGAAATAGAGAAATTAACAAACTATTTCATTGTATATTTTAACAAAATACTCAAAGCAGAATTTTGAAATCAAAATAAATTTATTTAAAACATGAGTAAAGAAAGAAAATTAAAAAAAAGAAACGAGTCTTACAGTAGTCGCATATGATGTGTAACATCTGACATGTTATCGTGGTAAATACGCAATATTAACTTTTTTCCTGAAAAAATATGAAACTCGGGTATGATGGAAGTAATTTTCTATCAAATAATTATATCTTTAATTAAAACTGTATTTAATTAACAAAAGGAGTAATGCAATATTTTAACAAAAATAATTATTAATGTTCAATTTGGGGAAAAGCGGAGACAATAGACTTATAACTAAAATATGACACATATACTTGTGATTTCAAAATATTTAAAGACCGATGAAAAACAGCGTCAATAACAGTACCACTGTTAACAGTTGAAACATTCTAATTTGTGTTCATTTCGAGCTTCAACGGCTCAGCTTTTGGCAAACTGAAGTTAAAGTTAAAATCACCACTCAAAATCAGGGGAAGCGAGTGATAATTTTTTTAAAAGACCAGAACTACCTTCGTTATATGGTAAAAGTACAAAATGCAAGAAATCTTTAATTTTTTTAACTGTTTGATTCGAAGAAATGTAGACGACCACCGAAGTCACTGTTTGTCCATTTTCAAATAAGCATTCTGCCGCACTTATGTCCTCCAACATCACGACTAACGGATTTAGAGTCAAGCGTTCGAGTGCTTCATGGCTACAAGAGTTGGACCCCCTTGCGAGGGTAGCTAAAAGACACAGCCACGCACTCTCATAGGTCAAATCAAATAGCGCACGCTTACGTGACTTCCTGTTACACACATCCGTCCCTTTTCACGAAATCACTCCAACAAATATCCAGCAAGCGAGAGGAAAGATGTTGCACATCAAAAATACTGAAAAAATCTTTTAAAAAAATCACTCTAATTTTAATAAAACTCTGCTAATATTTTTTCCGATTTTTCAATACGTTGAAAAGGTAGATATATTCTAGATTAATAAAATTACTTACTTAGTTTTTTCTTTCAAATTAAAAGCTTTTAACTCAACTCTACCAAATTTTTTATTTTAGGTTTAAATATAATATTCAGATATTTTATTTTGTTATTAAAGATACTATCTTGTTTCTTCTATAACGATTTCCGCTTGTTCTCTGTGCTTCTTGCCAACTGTAACTGTACACGCTATCCAGCTTCTTTAAACCAACTACAACTTTACAACTTCGTGGACTTAAACGCTGCGGACGTGATGTTCTTGTTCGAGTTTTTTAAAAAGGCTATCACAGTTTCGAACGTTTAAGTTTATAATTTTCGTAGCACCTTCAAACACGTGATTTGCCTCTTACATACAATCCGTATATGACAACAGGAAATTAAGTTAAAATCAACTGTGGAAGTTTTTTTTAATAATTAAAAATGTATTTTCTCCCAACTTTGAATTTTATTCAAACCACAAGCTTCGATAACTATACTCTATTTGCCTAAGATGAATAGACTTAACTTAGATGAATAGATTAATATCACTTATATTAATATTAGAGAGGTAATTTTAAAAACAATTTAAGGTTGTGATTGTTCTGTATATTTAGAAGAAACAAAACAAAAAACAAGTGCAAATCTAAAAAAATATTCTTAAAAATACATATTTTTTAAATAATTTATACGAAGATGAATTTTATAATACATTTTAACATAAATATTCAAACAGAATAACTACTTGCTTCATTTAGTAAACAATCGAAATATGTTTAAAAAATATTAAACATAACTCTTTTAATCTTTAATTACGTAATTAGACGATATTAATTAATTTTAAAGTGAATAAATATCTATTGTACAAAACAATGTAACTAGAATCAGGGATTGTAAGATAGTGGTTAATTTTAATCTGCAAGAGCCAATTTTTCTAAAGCTGAGCTAAACATTTGTTTAAAAGGTAATGGTTTTTACACAAAATTTATAGTAGTAGGTAAAACATCGAAAAGACGGAAAGGAATAAATTATCAAATATATTATAAAAAATGAATGTTAAATTTTAAAAAAATAATATTTCCCCTTCTGCTAGATATATTTAAAATAAATTCCTTTTTTTAATAAAAATTGGAACACCGGAAAATTGTTTAAAGCATAAAACATAATGTATGGGATAGAGATGGTAACTCTACAACATTATCATTGAACAGCAGATGTTTGTACTCGCATGGTTCAATGCGATACAAGTCAACTTGATTTGCATTGGAAAAGTAGGCCTTGTTCCTGTAACAGGCTTTACTGAATAGTTTGTTGTCTGCCAGTAAATTCCGTGATTCCCTACCCTCCGTTCCACTTTAATAAGCTTTAAAATATATGTGTTCATGTTAGAAAGTGTAAATGTTGATCTAACGGATAATTAGTTCATTTACCAAAATACGTACATGGCAAGGTGTGAAGCAAAATCTGATGCCAAACCCAAATCATACAGAGTAAATATTATCTCGCATCCATCATAAATGAAACAATAACTTTTTAAAAATACCAATTTGTAGTATGAAATATTATTGATTTTTATTCGCATTTGTCGAAAACTGACTACGTTCAGAACCTTGATTTTAAAAAAGTATATTAATTGGTATTTTTTTTAATATTTGATTTTTTTTCTTAAATTAGAATATACATATAAAATTATTTTAAAAATATTATTACTATAAAACAAATATTTAAATGCAATTCTGGGCCAAAAAATGAAGAGAGATTGACATATTTTCAAAGCATTCTCATTTAGGAAAAAGGGTTCTATAAAAATAATATTTTGCCTATATATAGCTAGGACATATACCGTTCACATAATTTTCAGAGTTATAATTAAAAGAAATAAAAACAGGTGTTTTTTTTTTTTTTAATTTTCCTACTCTAGCATAATAAAATATGAATAAATCCACTTCTGAGTTGTATATTTCAAAATTTTTACTTCACTTCCAGTATAGAAAACATATATAGGCAATCTATTATTATTATAAAATCATTTTCTATAAAAGAAATATGTTTTGAAAATATGCCATTCTTTAGCCATTTTTTGCCAAAAAATTGCATTTGAATAATTTTGCTTGTAATAATACTCTTAAAACAGTTTTATATGCATAATAGCTGGTACACACGTTCTTCGCACGGGTGAATCGAAAATGAAGGATAAAGAAGTTTTTAATGAGTTAATTTTACGTGAATTGCAAATTAAACAAAAAAAAGCTTTTTGCTTATCTCAGTTGAATAAAAAAAAACATTCATTAAATTTTAAGTCTGTAGATCTAAAAGCTGATAAAAAGGATTTTTTTTTATTTATAACTCCCCGTAAATCTCTTGTGAGTTGATTTTTGAAAACACCTTCCTAAACTGATCTCTGCTCAGCAAAAGTAACGTATTGTTACAAATTTTGTGTAATTAATGTTTAAAATAGTGTAAATAATTTTTACCTGGGGATGTGTAATACGTTAATATTACTTTCTGTTGCATTTATTTTATGCTAAAATTATTATATTCACAAGCAACGCCGTTCCTTACATTATAGTGACGATTTAATAGAAACATAGCGAAATGTTCGCGTAGAGCCAATTTTACATCATTTTTGGCGACCATGTTGGCAACTTGGCGATTGATTGAATAGTGCAGAAATTAACACGCTGTAGCACCACCTGGTGGGAAGCTCCAACAAAAAGCATAGCACATAAATCTTCTCAACAAAAAACATATATATGCTATTTTTCATAGTGATCGGTTGGTGTTGGAGTGAAGCGAGGTCATATATACAAACATCCATATTTATACAGAGAGATTCTAATTCAACTGACACGAGTTTTCAAAATCACGGTTCCGAACGTAGTCACTCCCCTTTATTTCAATTCATTGAGTATTTCTTTCTGTTTCAAGGCAATAATGTTCCGCAAGACTTTTGGGAGAAAGAAGCATATTTATCAGATATTCAGTAAATTGTACAGTCACTATAGTATTTTAAAACATCAAAAACCGATTCATAACATTTGAAAAATTATATATCATGAAGCTGCAAATTTGCTTAAGGTTAGAATTAAAGGAAATCAACTTCCTCCAACAAATAACTCTTTTGAAGAATCCCCAAACAAAAAAGTCGTTCTGTGTAATTAAGAAAGTAGTAAAAGTAGTACCTCTTACGAATCAGTGTTGTAAACAGATGATTCAACAAAAACAAAAGAAGAAGGAACACTAGTAGAAAATTAAATGATATGACAAAAGTATCCAAAAAGAAGACATGAACTCGAAGGTGAAAGTACGATAAGGTTGTTTTCAAGAACAAAGTAAGAAAATTACATAACAGAGGGAAGGTTAAGCAATTCTCTTTCACTAAAAATATAAAAAAAATAATGGGAAACTACTTACCTGAAAGAAGAAAAAAAAAACACAAAAGAAATCTCGGTATTGTGAAAGACAGAAGAAAGAAATTAGATGACTAAAAGTACACGGTTTGTAAATTAGCACCAGCATAAAGGAAGAAATAAAGTTCCTTAAAAGAAAGAGAGTTTTTGGGATTGAGGAAGATTTGAATGGAATTCTTTCAGAAAGAAAATACAATTTAAAACCTAATTGCGCCGAGCATGCTAAAACAGCTGTATTTCGTTTAAAAACTTTTTTAATAATGTTTCTGATGCAACGACTAATAATTAAGGATATGACGAGGTACTTAAAAGAGAAGCAGAAACATTTAATTGCTAAAAGGAATTTTACTCTTTTTTAGCTTAAAATGAATTAAATGAAACATTGTAAATATTTGTTCTAGATATTTCAAACTCATTCCAATATCTTTTTTAATTGAACGGATGCCATTTGGGATTAATTTAAGAGGTGTCTTCGAATCTTCCATAAACTTTAAACATACGAGTATTGTTTCGTGATAATTATTTTTGAAATAAGATTACTTTCATAAAACTTATTTTCATAAAACTATTTAGTTTACAAATAAATTATTTATGTTTGAGAAACAAGTCGAAAAGTTTTGATCCATTTTGAGTTATTAAAAGAAATTTCAATTCATCATGTCATTCATTTTTACTGAATTAAATACATTTATGAAAACTTATCAAATATAAGTCAATGGTCGAGTTTTAAGAAATCCTGCCCCCAAAATTTAAAAAATACAAGTTTCCTCAAGAAAAAGTAATATTTCCCCTAAAACATTCAATTTTAAATTTTCTAGCAAATATAATATTTAAGGGAAAATGTTTAGTCATATGGATAAAGATAAATACCTACTTTTAAAGGACAGCTCTTCGACTATTTTAAGAATTGGGTATGACACAGTAAACATTAAAAATTTATTTTTCTGATTTATACTTTAATATAGAATTCCAAGTGATATAATTCTGATAAATGCATTAATAGTAATTCGAAAGATCACGTGGATTCAAACTACAATAAAATTTTGTATTTCAGAGGTAAGAATATACGAACCTTACGCATTTTCTTATAATTATTTTAAGAATAAGAAAATGAGTCATTTTAAAATTTTGTATATTATACATGAGATGACTGTAATATAGACTTTAATCTATAATTATAATTCAAAAATATAAAATTTTTTAAAAATTTTATTTTAAATTTTGCATTTTATTTGGTTTTTTCTTCAGAAATGATTAAGTGGCATATATCTAAAACCAGTTTTTTTCAAAATACATTTAATTAATATTTCACTCTTTTGTACAAAACATTAATTTGTAAAACAACACTAAAAATTTCACAAAAACTTAACTCCATTCTAGATATGAAAACAAATTAAAAAGTAATGCCTTAAAAGTGAATTACATTGAGGAAATTTTTGAGGGAAACTTTAAACATAATTTTAATTATTTAAAAACCATATCATCTCAAGACTTTTTCTTGAAAAAAATTATTTAATAATTTAGTAGAAATAGTAAGAAAGTAAAATGCTAACATACAATTTTTTAAATAAATTTTACCATGGAGATTGAAAAAAACTCAGATATTTGTAAGGTGTATGTAAATATTTTAAGTTTTATTTCATTTTAGTGCTGTTTATGGCACAAGAGTTCCTAATATACATTAATTATTTCAATGTCAATTAATTTTCATATACAATTTTACAAATAAAATTAAATTCATCCAAAATTTGTTCCTAAAATTACAAGAATATCATACGCAATTAATAACTTAATTAAAACATTTGTAGCAAGAGTGATGCAAAAGTTTGAAAAAAGGCTTGACTGTATTATATTTAATTTTTTTAAAAATTTCAAATCAACACTGTAATTTTAAAAAATTTTTAAAAATTCCGTAAGCTATTTTTTTAAATCTCAATGAAGGTGAACGACATCATTTTAAAAAAATAAAGCCTTTTCTTAAAGAATTGAAGGAAACTGCTTTCTAAAAATATTTAGAATTAGATACATACTTAAAAAAATAAATTTTAATACAGTTTTCTATCTTTTTATTGTAAAATTTTGTATTTTACTCGAAGTTAGTTGGATGTGATTTTACATACTGTTACATTTAATAAGTTTTTGTGACTTTTTGTAATCTTAGATGTAATCTAAGTACCAAGTTAATTTTTTTTTAAATTATCATTTCTTGGAAACCTTTTTACATTTTTCACTCGCTGTTAAAATAAATGCTATATTTAAATAATTTTGTTTTAATGCAATTTAAAAATAATCTATTTATAATATTTCTCCCCTTAGAAAAAAAAGAAAATATTTATATACATATATATATATATATATATATATATATATATATAATTTTATAAGATTAAAATTTAAATTCCCTATTTAGCACTTAACTTTTATTTTTTCATTATCTTCCAGTATCAAGCTAAACACCCATTTATTTCTTCCGAACATATGGTCTAGCCAATAAACATGTCTAAATCCAGATCGTTATATTTAATAGCCCTATATGTCAGCATTAACTTTCAAGTGCACTCATGAAGGCCGTGATCGGTGTTTTAAGTGTTAACCACTTAAGATTTTCGGTGGCGTTTGTTTATCTCTCTGCCTCTTGACGTCAGATGATGTCTAACTTTGATCAAATAAAGTTCCTTTTTAAAAACTAAGTCTGTTTCTGACTCACAAATCATGTCATATATATAATGTTACCGGCAAAGTAGGAAATCCGGCATTCTATAGAATGCCTAAAACTAGCCAGCAATGTATGAAATGATTCATATTCCACACATTGCCAAGATATTCTATATAATGCATAATGAGATACCGGCAAAGTATGAAATACATCTCCGATTCGTTTCGAATATTGCGTGGCAAGACACGAGACTTTTAACGAGCGCCCCAGGCTCAGAATTTGTCCACTGCACAGGGCAGTCTGTTCGGGAGTGTCAAAATACTCAATTTTACTAAAACTATTTCATAAAAAATTGTTTCTATCCTGTGCTGCGTGAAAGTGGAAAAGCAAACTGGGGTGTTGGAAAAGGAGTCATGGTCTATAGCAGGGGTTGCAACCTATGACACATGTGGCACGCGATATAATCCTTATTAGTACGCGGTACAATTATCATTGGCACTTTGCACTACTCAACAAATTTGTCAATTTTTGAATTGGTTCAAAAATGCCCTTCTGTGTGGTACACTGATTCGTATTGGTAGATTGATTTGCTACGCCACAAATAAAAGGTTGCCGACCCCTGGTCTATAGACATAAAACAACTATTCGACGACGAGCTGTCCAAAATTCGAATTAATGCTGCAAAAACAAAGGTTATTCTTAACTGAAATTATTTACTAGAAGTTAATAACTGATGCACACACACACATACACAAAATGCCAAAATGACTACTAAGAAGGAACCCATGGACTATTGTTTGCTGAATAGCTATGATGTGATGTTTGTAGAAAATAAACGTAAACTCATTTAACCTGTTAAAGAAGGTGTCAGTATTATACAGTAGTGGTCCCCAACCCCCAGTCCGTGGATTAAATGGTGTTGAACCTCTCAAGAAGCTGTAAATTATTTCCATTTTATTTACTGGATTGTGTTTTTCTCTTGTTTGAGAAGTCTTTACATGGAAATCACTTTATATTTAATTTAAAATCACTTTGTATTCATTTTTAGAGCGAATTAATTTTATTCTGAAGGCATGTTTATAAATACAATTGAATTATTAAATCAAAACAATTTAAAATATAAATAATCAATGGCCGTAGTAAAACGTTGACTGATCAGGAAGATAAAAAGGTTTAGACGTAATGTATACGGTATTACGTCACGGATACTAAGGGCGTGATAGAATTCTGAAAAAAACTTTCAACCAAATTCAAAAATGTTGCACGTTATGATATTGATCTGTACATTCATTTTTGTGAAAAATATCACTTTACAAAAAAAGGTATTGCTGTGAAACCTGTGATTTTTTTTTCCGAATGTCAATATATTGGCACTTGTAATGAACAGAAAAGGTTTAATTGACTTCGAACTTCTGAAGGAATTTTAAAACACAAGTATATGGGCATAACAATTTATTTTGTGCCGTAAGAACTGGCTCAGAATTAAAGATATTTCTGACCACGAAATTCCTGTTCTGCCTGTTGCAGTTGCTCAGTCCAATGGAAGCATCCAAGGATTCATCAAATGTATGTGTAAAACAGAGTACCAGTATAAGAATTGTAATAAAATAATGTAAGAATTGTAATAACATAATATAATGAAATGTAAATCAAAATGTCATTCAAGCCTACTATGTTGTAACAAGTATGCTAATTTTAATTTCTTAATTTTTATATGAAAATTTTGTTTTCCTTAATAAGAAAGACATAAATATTTTTTGATACAACTTTCATTTTTCTTTTACGTATTTCAAATAATTTTTTTAGTGGCACTCACATTATATTGTCAGAATAATATTTATATTTTCAAGAATGTACATCATTGATGCAATAGCCTTATCATGACCTTATTTCATACTTTGCCTACATAGCTTTGGTCATTCTATACAATCTCTAGACAAAGTATGTAATAAATCTCATATTTAATACTTTGCCTAAGAACGTCCGGCATTCTATCAATGCCTAGGCATTCTATAGAATATAAATAAACATTTCATACATTGCCGGTAACATATATATTATAAGGAATTGTGTACATGGGTACTTTAAATCTTTTTAACTTTTTTAATTTAGGTCTTTGTTACGAGATTGATATGTGTCTTTTTCATCTAGTCAGAATGTTTAAATTATAAAATAATATATATATATACATTCTATTCTATGGGGCTTTTTTTTTTGCTAAGCTGGCTAATTTATTCTACAATTATCCTCAATTTCTAGAAGCTCCTTAACAGTAGAGGTCCTGTGGAGCCATACATTATTGCCTATAAAAAAAAGTCTAGACCAATGGTACCTCGAAAAAGATTCATGTTGAAGGAAAATTTAGAAGAGCAAGCTGGTTAATCCCTTCTATAGATATCTTCATTTTCTAGAAGTTTCTAGGCAGCATAGAATCTGTGCGGCTATGCATTTCATAAAAACAAAGTCATAACCATAAAGTCAAGTCCTAAAGTGATCATAAAAACAAATGTAAGTCAATCGAATCTTTTAAGAAACAGAGGTGGGGAAATTTTATCTTCATCACAGTAATGAGACCATCGGTTCGTAAACCTCTGCTGAAAATCTCTGATCCGTCTGTTCATCATAATACTTCCCCACTCAAACACGTCAACATCCCTTCCAACGTCTCTTTCCCTGATGTTAGTAAAAAAATAGTTCCCCTTCCTTTCTTTATATTAACTGGTTTCGAACAGGAAAATGTTTTGACTAGTATGATTTTGAATATTTACAAGATATCCTGGTAAACAAGCTAATGGATTTCATTTTGATTCCATTGTGTGAAATTGTTTCAGTAGTAGAATGCATTCAACTTAACATTAAATATAATTCTTAAAATCAAATTTATTTTAATAAAAAAGAAGATAAAAGTATATCAGTTATGAAAAACATATTCGCATTGATATAATACTCGTTTCTGCTACTTGCGATTCTACGTTGAATTATCACAAATTTTTCTAGGAAATTGTTTTCGGACTCATTAAATCCCCCGTAATATGATTAAATTTATTTTATGTACCACATTGTCTTGTATGTGTTGTTTGAATGCATTACTTCATTTCTATTTTTTCACTAATTTAACTTTCGTTTTTAGGAGTGTTTTAATGCCAGCATCTCATTAAGAAATATAATTGTAAATAATCAAAAGGCACGTGGGATAAAAGAAATAATAAAAATCCTTCAAACACATGTCCTGTCTCACACAGTATTAATTCATGTTTTTTTTCAGTCGCAGAATTTAACAAATTAATATACCTACATCATAGAAACTAAACGAAATATATATAGTCGTATATTGAACTGGCTTTTTATGAAATTTATCTTGATGTCTTACAAAACTACATTTTATTGACCTTATCCAATATAAAATCAATAAAAATAAACAATACGTGAAAATGTTGCTGTTTGGAAAGGTCTTTAAATTTAAGGTAATTACGAAACCAATTGTTAACAATATCTTATTGATGAAACTTTTCGTGGGATTAGGAATCTTACAATACTTTAATGCACTTCTCTTTTTCTCTTTTAAAAGTAAAAAATATATAAAGCTATGAATTCACAGTCTTTCAACCCACATATCGAGGAAAAAACATCACGAGATAAATAAACATTTTATGAATTTCTATTCAATTTTCCAATAGAAATCGATTTATTGGAAAAAAACTCGTTAAGAATAGCATCATTCAAAAAGGAATTGCTCTCTATTTTTCATTTTTTTTTCATACGAAATAAATAAATGCATACAAATGTAAGTGAAGAATATTGAGAAATTTAATTATTTTTATATTGAATATAATTATTGATTTTTTATTAATCTTCAAGATAACAAGTTGGATAATCCAACTTGAATATCAATACCTAATATCTGTGTATATATTTGTAAATCGACCTATCTTAAAAAATCCATTGATGTACTTACAGTGCTTCACCGTTTCGCTAATTGTGTTTTATCAGTTAGTTTCATGATTGCTAACTGAAAAATAATTTCGTTTTTTTTCTTGATGTCAAAGATATTTCTTAATTGTTCATTTTAGAATTGCAATTATTCCCATCGTCTCTTTACTCTTTTAACAAAACATTTTTGCACGAAATTCTACTTTTGAAAAGGGCCCTGAAAAATAGTTTATTAAGTTATTAAATGTAATGTCGAATTTACCATTAAAATAAACTAATTATAATTACTATGAAAATTAATAATTAAACATTCCTGATATAGGGAAATACATTTTTGGTTCTATTTGCAATTTAAAGTACATTTCTATAACATTTGAAGCAATACATTGAAGAACAGGCTAAAAATAACTCATTGCCTAATAATGACCGCTGTATTTTCCATACGGGCTGACAAATTTTTATTATAGATTTTTTGAAAATTAAAATCATACACGAATTATTTTTAATTGTTGGAATCTCTCATGTTTCCAAGAAACTTATAGTTATTTTTGCAGAAAAGGTAATAATAAGGCTTAATTTCAGGAAACGCCATTTTTTTATGCTCATAAATTTGCTTGTCATTCATGCTCAAAAATCCCATTTATTTATACATCCCTCGTACACAAATTAGTATTTTATCAATAGCAGTTGCGTCATCTACTGAAACATAGTCATAAATATTTTATCACAAATTAATATCATTGAAGAAAACCACCATTCTAGTGACGTGCTGTTTTGAGTTCTAACTATTTTGTGTAGCTCTAGTGTCTTTGTAAGAACGACAAAATAATTTGTTATTTTCTGAGAAATTCATTCAGAGATAATAATAACTAATGAGACCGTATCTGCTCTTTCATTTCTTAAATATCATGCTGACTCAGGTTATCAAATTCTTATTGCCATTTTTTTTTTTTTTTTTTTTTTTTTTTTTGCTTTTCGAAGATCCATCTTTTCTCTGCACAGCAAAAGAAGGCTTTTACTTTTAAAATATATACATTTTACAATATTTTTTTTTTTCGCATTCTAAGAGAATCCATAAAAACATCCACACGTTTTTCCCTTTGTAATGGATAGAATAATTCTCTTTTTGAAATCATCTGGTTAGAGAATAAAATATTATTTATTGTGTTTAAATTTATTATTCAATCAAGTGTTTGTCGTCTGCTGCAACACGTTACGTAGTAAATACCAAAGGCTTTAATTAGTTGCAGCTATTTCCGCTACTTTTCAAATGTGCAAGTGAACTTCGATCGGTGATTCGGCAATTTATAGCACCCACTTAGCTGACAATCTTAATTAAGATTTATTTTGGGGTTAGGGTTTATATTGCAAACCAGCAGAAAAATTCTTGAGGGGGCTTAGCTTTCTAGTAGGGGAAATACAGTACATAAACAAATAACGAGAACAAAATATAAAGAGTACTATTTACAAATGTTAAAAGGCATATATTTGGCTTGAACTCAGGCAGTTTCTGGTCTAGAGAGGTTGCCAAAATAAGAGGTGTTAAGATCTTAAAGCGAAATGCCTAGTAAATTACTAAAGCTAAAAAATAGATCGCCAAGATGTACTAAATGACATGATTTTTACCTTTGTATGAAATTATTACTTGGAAAAATTATTTCCGTAATTAAAGAAAAATTTTAGAAATTATGAAATCATTAATTTTTTAAAAAAAATTAAAAATTATTCATATTAAGAGATAATTTTTAATAACTAAAATATGTCAAGTATATATTGAAAACCTGAAATTGAATTGGATTCGCAAAGTCATCACGTTATATAATTAGTTAAATGTTTCTTAGCATTACATTTAGAAGCAACATAAGAACTAGTGCAAACTGACCTCATTATTTTCAACAGTGTCCAAGTAACAAGGACATTTAAATTGGATTTCTATTCTAAAAACATGTATATCACTCCCAAGTACGTTATTTGGTATAAAAGATAGTTATAAGAGTCAAAAAAGAGTTCCTTTTGTAGCCATAGCAATTCAAGAAGTTTTAGTTTAACATTTTGAATTGACCTCACGACATTTTACTAAGATGTAAGAAATTAACTTAACTAAAATTAGCATGTATCTACTTAATAAACATTTTAAGAGATGTTCATGTATATTAATTCATTGATATCTACAAAATATTGAAAACTTAAGAAACAAAGATGTCTAATATCATTAATGTGTGTGTAAAAAAAATTTCCTCTTTCACAATTTTTTTATTTAGTTTTAAAATATATAGTTATTATTTTAAAATAGTTATTTTTCACACAATGTAACATATTCTTTAACTAAAGATAGTTGTTTAACTAATAAGTAAATGTATGTGTGTTTCTATTTTTTCTTTTTAAATATTATATAATCTTTGAACATAAACTTGTGGATTTTGAAGTCACATTAGAGATTAGAGTGAAAGCATTTTAATGAAGTACTTAAAAGTAGATTATAATCCTTTGTTTAGATCAGAATTATTAATTCTGTCAATTTAACCTAAGAGTAAAATATGATTTTGTGACGTGTTCAAAACTTTACAAATACTCAATGATATTTATCAGCATTTAAAAAACATATTCATTTTCCAATTATGCATTTGGAAAATGATTTATAGGTTTAAATTCCATGTGCCTAGATGGAATGAATGTAAATAGAATAAAATTTGTTAGAGCAAAGGATATAAAATAAAACTGTTCGTAACTTTCTCATTCAAATGGATATCTTTGGTTGTTAGAGATTGAACGTGGGAAAATCTGTCCAGTTTTGCAGATGGCCAGCTCAGTTCTTTCGGGATGTTGATACAGTTTTCTTTTTCGATACCTTTTTCTTTATCCATACATCTCATGATGTGTCAAATACTATGGAACATCTATTTCTTTAGTGAATTCTGATAAATTCTCCAACCATTTTACATATTTCTGACAGAAAACCAAATTAATTCCGTAGAAATCTAAAAAAAAATTAAAAAATTCACAACATTTTGTGAAAATATAAAATTATAAGTTATCAAAATGATATTAATTTTTTTTTATACAGCTCATTTAACAAGTAATAGTTTATTGTAATGTAAGGTTATTTTTCTTTTCTATTTTCATTTCCATTTTTCCTTCTTTTTTCCTTTTACGAAATTTTTAGTACAATATTTCATTTATATTTAAAAATATGTTTTAAACATATAATAAAGAAAAACTATTTCAATATGAAGTAACATTTTCTATACGTATATATATTCAGTGAATATGGATCTATTTCTTTTGCACTTTTACTCAGAAAAAATGGATTTACATTGTTAATATATACAGAGCTTAATATCAATTTTATCTGATCAAAATTGAATGATGAAGCTTTACTTTTGTATGTTGTTTCAACAATCTTTCTCTTACGTATTGCCTAAGACCTGATAAGTTCAAAACAATTATATAATTATATGACACAACGAGATAGGTGGTCTATAACAGGATTAAGGGAAAATCTTTAATGTATTATATTTCATAAAATAAAACACACTTCTAATGTGAATTGATATTGAAGGATTTTAGGGGTAGGAATTTTATATAAAATAAAACGCTTCGGTAAAAGTTTAGGATCTTAGTATACTCTGAATTTCTTGCCAATTAAAAAAGTTCAGAAACAATTTAGAACCGACTAAGCTGCAAAGTACTCCAAAATGGTGGCATTGCATTTCGTCTTAGGAAGATTTAATATTTTAGAGAAAATAAAATATAAAGATTTTTCACCAAACGGATATCATTTTCAAATAACTGCGTCAATGTAGTGTATATAGACGTCTCTCTATATTGTTATTTGTAATTCTGAGATAGAGCATAGCTAAAAAAATTAATTTAATATAGCATTTATAATATAGTCGAATGCAACTCTTCCATTTGTTCAGATAAAAAGGATGTTTTTTCTATGAATTTTCAGAAAAGTTGGACCCTTTTGCGGATATTACCTATATAACATTCAAAAGTGATTTTATATGTTTTTTATCTGTAGGAACTGGAAAATCACTCATTGCAATATTATTATCTTTGTCTATGTTTTTGCCCTGTGCCTTTACAATAAAATCAATAATTTTACATTTTTTCATTAAAAGCTGACATTTTTGAGACTAAAATTTCTTAGTTGAATGACTGAAATTGTAAAAGTATTTTCAATGAAATTTAAATACTCTTCTATTGTTTTTGTATAAAGAATTATATAGTCATCAGGGATCAGTAGGCTTTCGAAAAAGAAAATGCTATAGTTGTCAGTAAAACAAAATAACTAAAGTATCGAAGATTATTTATATGCAACACATTTGTGTTTTAAGAGGATTCGGTAACCTTTGAACAATTTTTTTTCATTTGTGTATTTTAAAAATATATATTAGCATTTCATATTATGTTTTTATAAAAGAAAATAATACGAGATGAAATTTTTCACATAGTATATTCACACTTAAAGAATTCAAAATTTTTGAAGAAAATTTGGAAAACTTTAAAATTTTACTCCTTTTGTAATTATTAATTGTTAGAGACCTGAAATTTTTGCTACATTCCTAAGGATGTTCTAAATCACTTTAGGGATCTATTTTGCAATAACTTAATAGATTTTTGAGAGAAAAAAATAAATTAATCATATGTATGCTAAAATTCAACGAAAAAGCCAATACCTCATATATTTTAATTTATTTTTTTAAAAAAAGATTCAGATTACAGCAAAATTGATTTCTAATTTTGTTACATGCTTCATACGTAACACACACGGAAAAATAGACGGGATTGGTAAATAAATGGGGAAGGAGTTGAATTTTGAATACACTAATAAATTGAAAAATAAGGGAAAAAAAACAACTTTTAAGTTTATAACTCTGAAAAAATAATTATAATAAGCTTAAATAAAATTAAAATACTTAAGTCATTAGTTATATAATTTTCTTTAAAATAACTGCATTTTCGTATTTTTTCAACCCATACAATTTTATTAAATGATCAATTTTTAGAGAGTATTAATTGCACAAGAAAATTCAAGAAAAATATTAAAAGAAAAAAAATTCTGTCATGACAGAAATTTTAGTTTTTTTTCGTCATATAATATTGAAATATTATATTTGTATGAAAAGTATATAAGAAATAAGAACTAAAATTATGAAATTATTTATATAAAATGCCTTATAATTCAAAAAAAATTATATTATTGTAATGCCTCAGTAATATCCTGCTTTACATATTACAACTTTTTTTATAGTTATAATTTCTTTTTTTAAAATAGATTTTTTTTTTTAATCGAAAAGGTTTTTTTAGTTTCTTTTTCTAAAAACGGGGTCTGGTCGAATCGCCTTATTTGCTAATTTACATTCTTCAAATGAAGTTTTATCCAACTTCTAACTTCTCGATATGAAAAAGTGATATATTAATCGAAAGATAATAATACAAAAAAAATAAATAAATAAATAAGAAAAACGATAGTTCGGTCTATTTCACTAATCTCCTTAATAATCCATAGAGGTAGATATATTAAAAGCAGCAATTGTCTGAACAAAGAACTGCCACCCCCTGGTATGCATAAACAAGCGCATTTCTGGTAAGTAGGTCTCCCAAAATAACTTGCGCAATTAATTGAAAAGCTCTCGGGAAGTTTTCAAGGTCAAAACACAATTTCTTGTGTATTGACTCTCTTTCCCATTTTTCGTAAAATTTTAGAAAAACCCCGTTTTGTTCCTGTCTTTACAGTGAAACTGAATTTCATTAAAAGCGTATTTCAAGTCGAGGTCAGCGAAGTAATTGGAACCTGATATCGCTAGAAGTATGTTATTCTGTGTTTCTGTTTATAAAAATCTTGGGTAATAGGAATCCCATTTAATTTTCTAAAATTGAAAACAATTTCCCACTTTTTTCCCGCTCAACAAAGAGTGCCGGTGTGTTATACTGTGAAGTTTTTTCGAGTTGTATTATATGTCTTCTATACTCATCGCTATAGTGGAATGGAGTTTTGTAAACAGGAAATTTAACAGAAGGATTATGTTGCAAACAGATACGATAAGGTGGTGTTTTTTCAGTGGAAAGTTCAATGGTGGAGCGATTGGAAAAAAATTTATAATTTATTATTAATTTAAAAAGCTTATCTTTTAATTTTTCATCTACACCTGAAAAATAAATTCTTTTGCGTGGAGTGAAAGTAGAAACTTACTACGGATAGGTAGTTCGTTTGAAAGATGCTCAAAATTGTTAAAGCGACATAATTTGAAGTGTTATTTTAGGTGGCTGATCTTATCGGAACTGTTAATTATATCGTTTTGAGTTTCCTAACAAAGTTCTCTCAGATTAACTAAATTAATTCGTAACCCTTTATTTTTTTACATAAATTTTTGGAACTTTCGATTGCAGTTTTAAAATATAAATATTGTAAAACAGGTGGGGTAGCATAAACAGAGATGCAAACGTGTGGACAATTGTAATCTGGTTATGTAGCTTCTTAAAAAAATTTTCTTAGAGAAAGAAAAAAAAATTAGTGTGTAAAATTACAATAAAATATATTCACTTAAGACATTTTTATTTAAAATTCCGTCATGACGAATGAAAACTTTTTAGTATAAAATGATCTTCTAATTATTAAAAGAGTAGTTTGTAATTAGAAAAAAATCTTCACTCGAAGTGTTGACCTTAATGAGACATAATTCTTGAATGTCTTAATTCTTTTCTTGGTTCAGCCAACAAGTTAGTAAGATCATTAGGACAGTTGAAATTACCTCTTCTATCCTTATCTGAGTTGCGCAAAATTGGATAGTTATTTCCTCATTTTGTGTGGTTTGTACCATGCCTTCACAGTTAAGTAGCGTTTTTGGAAACATTAGTGCTAGAATTTTAGATCTGAATCCGACAATGAATCTCGAAATAACCAAATTGTTACTAGGTTCGTGGACTTCTTGTGAAGTAGTAAAGGGAAATTTTGGAAAACATTGGACTGTCGAGACCCCATTCTCGGACAGATTTGGCATCATACTGAATGCAGATTGCAAAATTATGATGCTGAGTAGCGATAATTCCCCGGGGTACAAATCACTTTTTAAGCAATCCAAAAGAAATGCAAAAGTCATTATTTTCTCTTTGGTTTCAAAATACGAATGATAAAATGTTTTAGTGGTACCTGTCGGTTTTAATTTAGTGATAGTTAATTTTCTATTCATTGGAAAAACCTAAGCATGTGACCTTGTCAAATTTATTTAGAAAATTTCTGACAGAAATAGATTTGTCGCTATAAAATGGCGAGATAAAATTTAAAAGATTGCGAAATTTTGTGGTTGCAGTAGAATAACAGAAGTAATAATGACGACTGGCTTCGACAGCAAGGTATGTTTTATATATAATTTCTTTAATAAGAATTAAGCCTGTAAGATAAACAGAAACGTTAAATATAGGTACAAAAATGTAATTCAAAAAAAAAAAAAATTTAAAAGCAGTATAGAGCGTCAATTATTGATACAAATATGCAATTCGTGAGAGAAAAAAAATAAAAACTACATGTAAAATATGACATTAAGTTTCCAAAAAAAAAGCAATTTATGTAAGGAATTTTAAAAAATACCGTTATGTTAATTACTATAAAAACCATGTGAACACTTTGAAAGGGCGGTGATACATTAAAACATATCAAGCAAATGAACGAAGAAACAAAATTTCGGTCTCCTCGTGTCATGCCTAGTCCAGAATTAAAAATTTAAATATCGCGGAGCCGAATGAAATGGAGCTCGTATTTTTCAGAAGAACTCAAAGTGTAAATTAGAATAAACAAAAAAATTGGATTAAATTTCAGGACGTAATTTATTGGTCATATTCACGAAATTAAATTCAATCTATTATTTTGACACTAACATGAGTTAATTGAGTAAAATATTTATATATAAAAATTAACCGTTATTTATTTTTGCACTATCCGAGAGTGGGAGCTGAAATCGAAGCCGGATTTAAACTCGTATCTGGATATATCTGGTTAGAAAAGGGCCCCTTAATCACCCATTTAAGAAACGTGAAAATGGCGCCGTAGAAGATCATTCGGTTTCCAAAAACGTGTGCTCGGAGGCAAATAAAAACTCAAAAGTATCTGCACTGTCAAGTCAACGATCAGTAAATTCTAAAAATATTTTCAAAATCCCCATTGCTTCCCCCCCCCCCCTTCTCTATCCTTTCTTTTAGGGAACTTTGAAAATTACTAAAAGTACAGGAATCGCTGTCGAAGACTCCAATATTTGTAAATTCTTAACCAAAATATATCTTTATTATCATGTTCCGATATTACTTGAATGCTCAATAAACGATGTCCTTAAACTGTGGTCCGTAGAGTCTCTCATGTAGCGCTGAGATTTCCCTCTTTTACATACTTTGAAAGACCTAGTAAATAAATTGAAAGATATGCCACTCTAGATTAGATTACAAAATAGTTCCCAATGAAGAAACTCTACTAGAACTATTTTGATCAAGAATATTAAGTCAGGTGAGATGTGTTCAAAATCTTGGGGGTTCGTGATGTCACCCTGATACATA
Organism: Trichonephila inaurata madagascariensis; assembly: GCA_019973955.1. NCBI lineage: Eukaryota > Metazoa > Arthropoda > Arachnida > Araneae > Nephilidae > Trichonephila > Trichonephila inaurata. The sequence continues at coordinate 144,052 of BMAV01006757.1, forward strand.
AAGGGGGCCGTGACGATCGAAAATTTAAGAACCACTGCCCTACACAATATCAGTAACACAAAAGTAACAATAATTAATGACATCTTTTTGTGAATTACTTTTATCTATTCAGCAAGTATAGTTTGATAGGTTAAGCACGAAATATGAGGTAGCCACTTTTTTTTTTATCCATATCATCAAGAGCACAGTCAAAATACAATTTATACACCTTTTTTTAACAAATGTAATATGTAGCAGAAATTATCGAAGTGGTTTATTTAATCAGAATGTTTCGTGCATACCATTACGTTACTGTACTATTCTAACATGTATTTTCTTCGAGTAAGAAATGCTTCAAAGATTTACCAATCCAAGCAAGATTAATTAGTTAAGATTAAAATACGACAAAAGGAGAAAAAACAATTAGATAAATGAGAAAAGCGATAGACACCATGTATCACGGGTGGCGAACCTTTTTGGATCAACGTGCCATTTTTTGTAAATATTTAATGAGATATAGACGTGCCTTCAAATAATTTTGACGTGATCGTTGGGAAGGTAATAAAACTAAATACTAACAACTCAAAACTCTTTATTTACTACGAAAAAATACAATTTTTGTACAGTATAGTAGTAAATGTTTTAGTAATACGTGTAATTCAAATTAAAGTAACATTACTGTAACTTCTGTTACTGCAGATTGTGGATGACAAAGAACTTATATTAGGATTGTAAGATGTTACTTTTAGTAGAATGAATCCTGAATTGGAGTCATCTGCCACAAATGGTTTCTAAGCAATTAATTATTTTTGTTGTGGTTCTCTTTTTCAACGAGGATTTCTGATTTGTCTCAAAATGCCGTTTTACAGACGATGTTCTGCATACCATTGTTTCAGCCGCTTTATCTCCGCTTTTAACGAATCATGCAATGTTTCTAGATTCAACAAGTTTGAAATTTTCAGTTACACGTACTATCTTGCACTTTTTGTTCTTTTTCTGAACTAGTTATGTTAAGTAAGAGATAAAAATCGTAAATATAACACAAATAAACTTTAAAATACAGTTGTGTCGACTAAATTGACTATGCTATGCGTAGACAAATTTTGCATCATATATATGAGAACCGTAGTCCAACGCATAACTTTGTGGCAGTAACTAAGAGATTATAACAAACGCCGCACCACGACCGATCACTCAGGTTTGTTCAAAATATTTCTTAGTGAACTTTGTTATTTTGAAATAAAATGCAAACCATTTTGATCACTGGCATGACCAAAATTTTGTGTCGCGTTCCATTGATGGCACGCGTGCCACTGGTACGCCATCCCTGCCATACATAGTTCAATGCATACTGGTACTGCTCTAATTCTCTTTTTTTTTCCAAGCAATATTGTGTTACCTTTTTTTATGATCATTAATATAAAGTTTCTCAATTGATTTATAGTCCAAATAAAAAGATTAAAACTTCTAAAGTTATCCATTTCATCATTATTTTGTTATGAATAAGTAAAAATATGAACAATTCATATCTAAAAATTACTTAAGAATATATTTAAACCCTTACTAATAAGACATGTCTGGAACCCATTTTAGATTCGACTTAAAAAAATACTTAAGAAAAATATTATTTTAAATCAGATGCAAAACAACCATTAATAGCATAATAAAAGCTATTTTTTTCTAAAAAAACACCAACAAGAAATAGCAAAAAATAGTTTGTATATTACTATACTTAATATTTCTCAGCTATTTAATACATATAATACAACTTTTATTTTGTGCACATATTTATGTGAACAAATATTTTTAAATAATCATTTTAAAACTAAATAATTATTCTTAAAATATTAAATCAATAAGAGGTCCAAAGCAAAGTAAACTATTTGCTTACGATTTGTAGTGACAATAATACTATTTGCCATTTAAAGAAAATGATAAATGTATATTTAAAAATATAAAACTTCCTCGACACTTAAATTCTAAGTGTTTTTGAAATAGTTCTAGCGAGTTTTTTAATACAGAAGTCACCAAACTTTTTGGCCTCACAGATCAGTAAATTCCTAATTAAGTCCCATGGACAACTAATTGAATTTTTTAAGTGTTAAATATATTTATAAAAAGAAAATTGTGAATAAGAACACATAAAAAGAAACAATGATTTAGTTACTGATAATATTTTAAAACATAGTAATTTTGTGAAATTTTGCAAAAATTGTTTAGAATACAATTATCCATGTAAATTTATTTTTAAATAAATTTCTATTTCAAATTATATTTGTGAATAAGAACACATAAAATGTACCTAGTTAATAAATTCAAACTATTAGTTGTAACCAAATTATGAAAGCTTTATTAATAAAATAAACAAAATAAACAAAACAGTTAAAAAATTGTTTAACTATAACAGACTTTTAGCGTTATTCATTCCTAGTGTGATGGTGGGATGGATGTTCCTGCTGAAATGAAATCAGATTATGGATATTTGGATCAAATGTCATTACTGCAAGACGGAGAACTCCATTTATATTTCAAGCTGAGATCGGTACCGTGTTTTGATGGCTGTGACAGATGAAAAGGTTTTTTCACATAAAGAAGTTGTGGAGAATTGAATCAGAATTGTCATCGCCTGTTCACAAAGAAAAGAATATTCGCTTTTTATAGAAATGCAAAACTGAAATATTGATAAGGATGAAGGAAATTTAAATTGGAGAGTTTCGTCAGACGATAAGTCCATGAGGCTTTCTTTTAGATGCCTACTTAAATTGTTCCCCTGAATTTTCGCGGCACACGGATCTATTATCAACATATAACAATGCAGCTACAGCAGTGCGACTTATTTACCATGGCGTTATTATATGAAGTAGTGTTTTTATTACTTTTCACGTATTGTTATGAATTGAATTATGTTTCAAAGCATCTTAAGACATAACTTAACGTGTTGAGTAAGTATATTCCACATATTGCTGGGGACCAGCTAAGTTTTCTCATGGACCACATATTTGGTGACCTATGTTTTAATACACAACCTAGATATACAGTGCTGGCCACTGTAAATGCAACACCAAGAAAGACAAGAGATAGCAAAACAAAATTTATTTGGTAGATAACATGTTGACCAAGTATCAAATGATTAAATTTATAGACTTCTATGAAGTGTGGTTCCTGCCAGAATCAGTAGCCAGAGTAGCCACCATTGTTGGAGATTACCGCTGCCACACGCCTCGGCATTGATTCAAAGAGACTTTGGATGTGTTCTTGGGGTACAGCAGACAAAGCAGCTTCCACACGTTGCCAAAATTGATCTGGTGTGGCAGCTGCGAGTGTGATCTGGGTCAATCGTTGAGCAACCATGGACCACATGTTTTCTATCGGCGAAAGATCCGGAGAGCGAGCCGGCCAGGGAAGCAATTCAATCTGGTAATTGACGAAGAATCTTTGGACAATGCGTGCCACGTGTGGTCGTACATTATCCTATTGAAATATGGCTGTGGCTAAGCAGTGAAGGTAAGGAAGGACAACTGGCTTCAACACCTAGCTGGCTCTTTAAAGTAACGGAAATGCGTACTAGAGGAGTGCGAGAGGGATATCCAATACCACCCCATACCATAATACCCGGTGCAGGACCAGATTGGTGGTGCATAACGCAGCTCTTCAGCATCCTCTCTCCACGGTTTCTCCAGACAGATGCGTGACTCATCAGTAAAGACAACTTCATTCCATTCTGCCACCCACATCCTTCTTTCATCGTACCATTGGCGGCGGTGACGTCTGTGGTTCTACGTCAAGGGTAGATCAAGCAATGGACGTCTTGCGGACAGACCATTCTGCTGTAAACGGAGTCGAATGGTAAGCGCAGACACTGAATGATGCGTTACAGTCTCAATGTGCTGTGCTATGGTTCGTGATGTGACTGAGCGATCCGTCACTGCCATGCGCACAATTTTCCTGTCCTCACGTGAAGTGGTGCACTGAGGTGGATGCGATCGACCACTTTGGTCGGTCATACCTTCCTTCATCCAACGGTTACATATCCGCATTACAGTTGTTTGGGTTCGTCCAATACGACTACCGATTTCCATGAAAGATAATCCACAATCTCGGTAGGCCACTATCCTTCCTTTGTCGAACTCGGATACTTGATCAAAAGCTCATCGCTCTTTTGTACGAGACATAACTGATAGTTTTTTGAAAAAACCACAAGGAAAACACAATTGCCGAACTTGAAATCGTCGAAATCTCCAAGTCTTAAATATTGCTTTGAGGTGGCGCCACAGGCGCACGTGATATGTGTCTGCGCTGAAATTCTAATCATTTGCATATCTCACCTCCGCTAATGCATATTATAAATTTCATATAATTTGCATTCTTTCTTCAGGGTGTTGCATTTACGGTGGCCAGAAGTGTATATTGATAATACTATTGCAATAGTATATCTCAAAAGCAGTAATCTTCAATGCTTTTTTTCATTTGAAACGACAAAATCTAGTGGCAAGATGACAGAGTATTGGTGTTTATATAAGAAATGTACTTTTTTATATCAAAATTACACTGCGAAAAACCGGTTATCAGAACTGAGCACAAAATACTCACTTTTGAATACGTCACATACTCAAATAGCTCCGATGCAAACATACTCAAATTTGAGAATAGCCCATTCTCATCTTTGGCAACGACTACGTACTCAAAATTGTAAACATCACATACTCATTTTTGAAACTGTTACTGGATCAAATTTGAGAATATAACAGCTAAGTGAATGAGTAATGCACTCATTTATGAGTATTTATGGGTCAAATATGAGTTTGTATGTTATTTATTTTAGATACTGTTGTATCCAATACTAATTTTTAACATAAAAATATACATCAAATCAAATTTAAAGGGATCTAAATACGTGATACTTAAGTTGTAAATTTCATTTTTTCCATCTTATATGTTATTTAATTTACATTTTATGAAGTTTTTACCACTTAACTTCGAAAATCTAAATTCTTTTTGCATTTATCGTGTTACAAAAAGTTTACTTGCGTATCATCGCCAAAGTGCCAACGTTCAAGATAATTCGCCATGTCTCGTACGCGCGGAATTAACAACCATGTACTTCGTTTTATATAATGTCGCGCCAACATTTTTGAGGCGATACGCAAGTTCCAACAAAAATATAATTTTTCTTTTTAAAAATGCAACTACTATGTGATCTTAAACTATATTATTTTTGAACTTATACCTCAAATTTAAATCTTTGAAAAACACAAAAATTGATTCCATGCAATAGTTGAACAAATGTGTAAGTAATTTGGCTCATTAAAAGTTATATTTATATTTCTAGAAGCAATATATTGTCTCTTTAAAATCCTATACAAACAGAAAATTAGCTTTTATTTAAAATCAGTCTCAATAAGTATCTTGGAAACATTACGATGAATAACAGACTTTTCATATTAAAAATTTCTAAACACAAAATAAGAAATGAATAGTTTCTTTACATATGTAACATGAAAAGAAAAAAAAAAATTCTAAG
>BMAV01006758.1:0-13963 GCA_019973955.1 Trichonephila inaurata madagascariensis
TTCTTCGTGGGGGTTTCTTATTTCCCCCGCAGTAAATCTGGATAGACGTATTTCTATGTTACGATATCATTTTAAAATAAACATCGCTTACTGTGCATTGCTGTTTCTCTCTTTTTACCGAATTTCTTCACTTGTTGGATATTTTTTCTTGATGTTGCATTTTCCCATGTCACGTAGTGTATATTGCTTATTTATTCATAATTTATATATGAGTAATAATAATTTATGTGTATGAGGAATATAATTTTCTTATTTTCTTAACTTAAACAATTTTATTATATCTTTTAAAAATCTAAAAGCTCATAATTAAAGAATGTATTAATTCAGAAAATCGCAAGACATATACAAAATAGAAAATAAATAATAAATAAGAGCAATAATATGCAATTATTGCAGAAATGAATAAAATACAAAAGGACTTTTTTACTTAAAAATTCATAATAAATTCATTTAAATTTTGAGACTCATAAGTGGTGCAATAGCTGATGGTACAATATAATTGATACAGAAAAAGTTATATTAATGATAACTGACATTCCCAGCATTCATCAGTATGTTTCTCAGATGAATAATAGCCAGCTTCATAACACTGAACAATATTTTACTTTATTCTACAAATATAATGGCAAATATTTTACTTTTACGTGATCAATGTTATTCTTCTGTATATCTAAGTAAATGTAATTAAATGAAAAATCTTGTGAAGTGATAAATATCCTACGAGTGTACAAAGGGCACTTTACACTTAGTGACAGCACAAAAGCATGAGTAATTGCCAAATATCTAAAAGATCGAAAACCCCAAATACAGTGGTAAAACCTATTTTTTTCCGTGAAAGGTAATATTGCGTTGTGGTTTTCCTTTCTTTCGTCTTAGTCCATTTTCTTAGAAAAGCAACCACAGCTGTGCATTTCAAACTGTTTGTGTTACCAGAAGAAATATAAAGCTTTTGTAAGAAACGAATTTTCTTCCCTTTTTTCCTCAATATAAAGACAGATACTCCAACAGAAATGTGCCCCTCGGTTTATCGCCTGTCGTATCTCAAAATGGTTGCTGTTAATTTTTTGTAATTTCTTTTGTAATTTTTGTAATTACTGTGAATCATCATTTTCTACACCACAACTCTTAAGATTTTAGATCTTTCATCTTGTGACTTTTGATTATGGAATTTTAGTTTCACAAGTATAGTTTTCAGTATGTTATGGGTCACTATAAAAAGATGCTGCCAACCACTAATAAATTTCAAGAAAAATGGTTGAAGCTTTAATATTGCTTAATGCCTAAGTGAATATGTAATGAACATGATATTCAGAGACATCTTTTTGAGTCCCTATTGAGGCTTATATAGGTATTTGCAGGTTCGTGTGGTAAATGTTCTTTAGACAATAAATTCATATCAAATGGAAACTCATTTTAAATTAACAATAACAAAACGTTAATAATCTTAAAAATTCCCAATTTTTAATTGGTTCAGGCTAGGTAAAAGCCCCAACCATTTTGGTTTCAAAAAGGGGTTCAAAACATATGGAAAAAAGCATTTTAAAAAAAAATTAACCACGATTTTTCTGGCGTGAATAACACGTAAAAAGGACGAGGGAATTTTCCGGGGTTTTTAATTAGGCCCTAAACCCCCTACCTATAGTAGGGCCCTGAACCCTACTCTAAAAAATAGGCCCTGGGCCACTACTCAAAAGTAGGGCCTTTTTGGATCTTTTTCCAAATGGGGTTCCCCTTTGCCCCAAAAAAGGGAACCCATTTACATGACATAGGGTTTCAAAACGGGGAAACCAAAAAAAAGCGAAACAAAAAATGTGCGGGGTTACAATCCCCAAAACCGGCTGGGACAGACCCCCTTTCCTTGGAATGAATAATGATGATGAAGTGGAAAGGGCCCTTTGACCTGACGTGGACGACGGTAAATCACATGAACCAGTTGTTACCGCCCAAAAAACCCCATTTTTTTGGATAATACAACCTAAAATAACATTTGACCAATAAAATTTTAATTACGATCTTTTTTGGGGCTGATCTGAGAACGAAACGAGATCCCCATTGCGGCCTCGGGCCCAGTTGGCCCATGCCTTAAGACGTCCCTGATAATATTGAACATTTGCAATCCTTTTTTTAAAGGGGGAAAACTTACATTAATTAAAACACCACCTCTTATCCAAAAACCATTTGGTTTTGGGTCATAAAAGTTTTCACCATTCAAAAATCAAACCCTCTTTTTCCCAAGATTTTTTTTTAAAATTTTCCTTGATTTTGAAACTTTCCCTTTTTGGCCGGGTACCTCCTCGTGATTGAAAAAAAACTAACATCGGGAAAAAATTTTTAAATTTTAAGATTGCCCGGCTCGATGGCTGGGGGGAAATTTTTTTAGGGATTCGACCCCGGGTTTGGGGAGGGATAAATTTTTCTGAATGCAAAAATCGAGGCACGCATTTCATATGATTATATGGTATGAAAAATCCCCTTGAGACTCTAGTACCCCGGCAAAATTATATCCAAAAAATAATTTTCCCCGGTATAGTGGTTAGCGGACGCTGACTGCTGGGCCTTTAGGGACGGGGGAACCCCGGAGAAAACATGGGATTTTTTAAAATATATAGTGCCTGCGGGCAGGGGGGTATTTAAAATTAGCCCTTCGAGCCCCCCAAGCCCTTTCTCGTGGGGGTTTGGTGGAAGGGGAAGAGGGGGTGGGAGGTTTGACCCCCCCAGAGGTTTTTTCCCCCTACATTGGAGTGGAATCGAGAAAAACATACTGTCACCTGTATGTTGCTCGCTACGGCTAACGACAGGCGTCATTTAACCCCTTTTTCCAGGGGAAATTTTGTGGGCCCGATCCGGCCTTTTCCGATCAGGTGGCATTAGTAACAACAACAGAAATAAGACAAGAGTTAGGAATTTAATAAAAAATTTTAACGTCAAAATTTTTTATAACTGAGCCGCCACTGAAATTTTCACCAATGAAAAAAGGGTCCCACCTTTATGGGGACCCGTCCTGTTTGCAAATAGTTTGGCTGCCAAAATGCAGCCTATTTGAAACAAACAAAAATTAATAAACTATTTTTGTCCTTCCGCAAATTTAGTGTCAATTATGGAACAGGAAATTTAGTCGTTGTAAATTTGCATTATGTTTTCTTACGAAACAATCTAACATTTTACATCCAAGTTACCAAAGTGTTAATGTCTTGAAAGGTGTTGAAGTTCAAGAATATTTCTTATAATTTAAATTGTAGCCTTCAGTTTGTTTTAAAAATGTGTTTAACCCCCTCCCCCGATTTTTTTTTCAGTTACTGGAGTTCGTTTTACACGTAAATTAAGACAATACACTAGCATTCTTTATTAAAAATTATTTAATTTTTGGTGTTAATTTTATTTTAATTGATCAAAGCACAAAAAAAAGTTTTATTTTAAAAAACAATATTTTTAAATTTTTTTTAACTTTTAAAATTTCAATTTATTTTTTGATTAGAACCACAAAAAATATTTTTACCTGTTAAAAAAATATTTTTCTTTCCCTTTTAAGTTTGTTTTTTCAAGATATTAACCTTCCTGTTTTCCGTATGTGATTGTTTCGCTTGAAAATTTTTAAAAATAAACAACAAGAATTTCTTTTCAAAAAAATTTATTCTGTTTTAATCGTGGTATTTTTCTGGTCAATATTATTCCAAAACAAAACAAAATTCTCACAAAAAATCTTTTCCCTCTAAAAATATTTTTTTTTAAAAAAAATCTCTTTTTGAATACCCCGTTTTTTCCCAAGGTTTACTCTAACAATAAAAAAAGATCTTGGGATAGTATGGAAAATTTAAAATTTTGGTCTATTTAATGGATTTGAGCGGATTCTGCCACCAACATTTAATATCTTAAAAGAAACCTATACTCCAAAACCATTGAAAGTTTACTATTTTAACAAATTTTTTCACCAAAATCTTCACCAATTTTTGTTATATTTCCCCCTTTTTGAGCATTTTCCCCATTGAATTTTTTGTTAAATTTCTGCAAAGATGAGCACTATAGCTGTTTTTTTCATATCAACATTGGTCGTTGCAACCTTCTTTGGGATCAACAAATTCCCTATTTTTTAATATTTTCCCAACCATTTGGTTTCCCCATGAGGAAGAAGAATCAAAAATTTTTCTTTTAAACCAACTTGCAAATATGTTGAAAAGTAATGATTCACGAACCCCACGAAGTAAAAGGGGAAATCCGTTAGAAGATGATTTAAAATGGGGAAAATTTGTTACTAAAATTGATTATGATGGAAGCACCAATAGTGACAAATGGCCCCTGGATGGTGACTGTTTTTATTTAAGCTTCTGAAAAAATGGAATTTTAGAAAGAACTTTATTTTGTGACTTTGAATGGTTTGGGATTTTAATAAATACTGTAGAATGATAATATACATATATTGTAATTAAATTTGGGACTGTCAATATTAAAAAACGTATTAATTTAATTTTCCCAACATTACAGAAATGAAATATATTTTTCCCACACCTTATGATATTTTTTTTAATTTTAATATAATGAATTCATTTGAAACATTTTTGTTTTATAAACATAAAAAAAAATTTGAAAAAAAAATGGTTAAATTTTTTAATGCACAAATTAAAAAAGAAATAAATCCCTTTTAAAAAAATATTAATGGGTTTTTTTTCAACAATGCCTGTGTTCGACAAATTTCCCAATTACTTATTATTATATATAAACATTAATCATATTTTATTGACTATATTATGGAAAAATATTTTTTCAGAAATAATAATATCATCATAACACATTAAGTACTTCCATATTTTTTGATTCCCGGGTTTTATGCATACCATTAATTTCGAATAAATACTGGAATTTTAAACAAAAGAAAGCAATTTAAAATATTTTTTTTTATTATTTTTGAAAAAAGCGAAAGCAAAATTTTTAAAAAAAGAAAAGTTTATATGTTTATTTTTAAAAAAAGTTGTTGAAACGGAACGAAAATTATTTGAATCAAAGTATATTTCTAGAATAAAAATTTTTTTAAATTTTTTTGTTTTATAGTAATATAGTGTTCTTACATTAAACCATTTAAGATAGATGTAATTAATTTAAAAAAATAGTAAAAAAAATGTTCATTAGCTTAGAAAACATTTTGGTATTCTTTTTAAAATTGTTATCAGGTTATTATACTGCAAATATATCATTTGTGTTTCAATTATAATATGAAAACAAATTTTTTCCCTCTTTTAAATTGTGATTAATTTTTTCAAAAAAAAGAGATTTTAGAAAATTTAAAATTTTATATTTGAAGAACGCAAAATATTAATGTGTTTTCATGAAAATATGTTCTGATTTTGTTTTTAAAACCATATATATTATGCAAAAAACCTTGTTTTTTTAAATTATGTCGAATAAATGTATTTCATGCTTATAAATTTGCAATTAAAAAAGTATTATTGAAATTGTAAAATATTTTGAATATCTAATCTTTTTTTAAAATTAAAGGTGGGGATATTTAAAAAAAAGCCTTATTAGTTCCTCAATACTTTTTAAAAAAATATTTGCCTAGCTTTCTAAATGCATGTATTAAATTTGTAATTGTAAATCTCATTATTTAATATTTAGCATTTTCGGAAAAGTAAAAAAGAAAAGGAATTGACAAAAACTCCCTTATTCGTATTAACTAAAAAGGAAGAAATTGGAAAGATTTTTTTTAAAATGTTTTCCCCTTTATATATATCCCCGGCAAGTGAAAGTTAATAAAAAAATTGATGAATAAATAATTGGGTGTAATCATCCCATACAAAATACATCTTTAAATATTTTAAATTTTTTGGGGAAAGATAGAAAAAATTTAAAATATTTATTTCTTCTTAAAATATATTTGGGATACGATTTTTATTTAAAAAATTAGAAAACCCTGTTTGATCCTTTTTTTAGTTTGAAAAGTGCAGTTTGTTTAAAAATCTTTGAAACCTGAAAATCATTTAAAAAATGGTTTTAAAATAACTCTTTTGAAAATAAACACAACAATTATCCTTTAAAATTTTTAAATCTTTTTTAATGAAAACTAAAATTGTCTTTTTTTCGTTTTTTTTCAAAATTTTTAGAAATAGTTTCATTGTAATTAGTGATAAAAGAAAAGTCCAACACAAATAAAATTTTTTCCGCAGCTCAAATCTCATGCATTTTTTAAAAATTTTCCAATGAAAATAACTAATTTTTAAAAGAATTGATCTGCCAAACTAATTTCTGATGCTTTTCCAATTACACAACTGGTTTTTTTGAACATTTACAATTTTTTTGACTAAAAATTTTTGCCTATACGGAAAAAATTGTTCTTTTCCAGATAAAGATAATACGTTAGCGTGCCATACGAAAATAAAGCCCTTCCTCTTGAAATGGGGAACCACTGTTTTGAAAGGTTTTCTTTTTTCCTTTGTAACCATCCTTTCAAAACATCATAGAAAAAAGAATCAATAAATGATAGTACGTGATAACAGTTGTATCAATAACTATTCAGTCGATTGTTACCATTCTGAATAAAATTTATTCGTGTAAAAAATAGTAATCTATGTCCAGTTTTTGATTTGCCATAAAAGAACGATTGAAATGATAATATTATTTACACACTAAAAAGCTTTAGATGAGAATAAATTTTTACAAGATCCTCTGACACTTTTCAATGTAATAACACACATAACCCAATTTGCAAAAATCTCTGTTTGGGCTAAGCAATTCAGTAACACAAGCAAGCTTCACAAGTTCCTGTTAGAAGTCCCCTTGATATTCTGCAATGAAACGTGCTATTTACTTATTCACTTTATTGGGTTTTGTAACCGTAACTCTTGGTCAAAATCAATCTCCTTTGGCAAATATGTTTGATGGTGTGAGGAATATTTTCCATAAAATGTTGGTGGTGACAAACAGCCTGATGGCACAAATTTTGATCAAGTTCTTGTCGCATTCAAGTTTGATGACGGGAAAAGAAAAGGTTCCTGCAATTTTGGAACAGAAGGAAACAGAGTTGTCCAAAAGAGGTCAACGAGAATTCGGAACAAGCCAGGGAAAACTCGACGTAATGAAGGAAGATCCTAATGCAACGAAAGAAGATTTCTTGAAAGTCTTGCAAGAAATGAAGAGTTCAGGCCAGTAACTTTCCACAATGAAGGATGGCTGAAATAAATCTTGAAAATTGACTTTTAGTTTTTGGCATTCATTTTCAAATAAGTATTTTAGTTCCTTATTATTTTTATTTTTTAAAGTGACGCTTGAAGTACCTTCAATAATAAGAAGATTATTACTTTTAATTAACTTGCTCACTGAATTTCCCTTGATGTCTATGTCATTTTATCTCTTGATATTTCAATAAGAATAATTAAAATTATCTTCCTTTGAAATATAATATGTAATCTTTTAATGTATAAAATATAAAATTTTTAGTTTAATATAGCTTCAACGCTAAATATTATGTTCGATAATACTGGAATTGGATGCAAACCCAAAAATAATTATTGTTAATCAAATGATGAAATGTTTCGTAAAATTACTTAATGAAAATTATTTGGATAGAAAATATATTGGTCAATTTACAGAAAAAAAAACATTGTTATGCAGTTTATAGCTACATTACATACGGATTAATTGCATATATATCACAGTATATGTCTAAGCAATTTTAAAAATTATTCTAAAAATATTTGCTGAACTTTTTTCTAGACATTATGACTGCCTTAACTTATAATGTTATTTAAAGAATCCAAGTTATCTTTTAAGGTATCCGAGTACGTTCGAACAGTTTTTAAAAGAGCATGATGGAAATTTTCATGATTAGTGTCCAAGATAGAATACATGTATAAAAAAATTATTTTAAGGACATTCGAAAAAATTATTTAAGACAATATTTAGGCAAAAATTACAAAATAACCTTTCAAATGTTTTCCTTTTTAAAAATGCTTTATTATAAAATATTTTGCCTGTATAAGCTCAGACCTCTGTATAGAGGCTCAACTAGAGTTTTAAAAATTCACATTATTTTCAGAGTTACAACCCATTGAAATAATTATGGGCTTTTTTTCTTAAAATTTCTCCCCTCTATTGTCGTAAAATGTGGATAAATCCACTTCTAAGTTATATATTTCAAAAATTCTAGATGAGCCTCTGTACAGAGGTCTGAGCTATATACAGGCAAAATATTGTTATAATAGAAGCATTTTTCACAAAAGAAGAATATTTTGAAAATGGATCATTCTATGTTCATTTGTTGTCAAAATATTGTACTTAAATAATTTTTCATTGTAATACTATTCTTAAAACAATTTTTGTATACATTTTTTATAATCTAAGTGACACTAAATATCATAAATATTATCCATTTATATGCTTTTGCAAAATCACGGTTCCGAACGTAGTCGGATACCTTAATGTTATTCAAGTTTCGACAATACTAATATAAGTAAACGTGATTATTACATGTATATTTATTTGTCATACTGTATCCTTAAACTTTAGACAAATTCTCTAATTAACACTCAGTTTTCCTTCTCTACATGCAAATTTAAAAATTTTTCAAATTGTGGTAGTATAGGAGAAAAAACATGGAATTTTCACATTATACGTAGTGATAAAATAGATACAAGTAGAACATATTACAATAATAAATTGCAATTCTCTTAATATGCTAGTGATGCCAAAATACTATACAAAAGAGATTCAGTTTGAAAGATTGAAGTTATTCTATTTCAAAGAAATATTCCAAGTTTGTAGTAATTAAGAGAAGATAGTATTTTGATGTAATAATTACAATTAGCAAATTGTATTGTAAGATTAACAATATAACAACAATAATTTAGATTCTGAAACCAATACATATTAGTAATTAATAACGATAAAGAATATTTGTCCTTACACTTTCAGTTTAAATAACTTCAAAGAAAATTGTGCTTGCAAGTTATGTGAATAATTTAATCTTCGGCATCTGAGATAGAAACAAATTTAATAACATTTAATAAAATTTGCATCAAAATGTTTCAAAATAAAATATGAAAAGGAACATATTTTTCGAACATTTCATACGTGTGTGCATATATTAAGCCACAAAAAAATTGTTGCCCGATACATTTAAACATATGGAATAAATGTTACATTTGAAGGTTTTTAATTATGAAAAAATGTCGAGAGAAAAATATCTCTCGACATATATATATAAATGAGAATGAGTCTTTAAAATGAGATATGTATAAAAATTTCTAAATTCTCATTTTAAAAACGTTCTTTTAATACGTTGTTGTAAAACGTTGTTTTGATATGTAAATAAATTTAATGATACTATTAATGAAATGATTAGTAAATATTTCATTAATATACTCTTTATTTTAATCCCATTTAATAATGCATAAAACTATAAACATTACTTATTTTAATTCTTTTAATAAAAAGAAATCTAAATATATTTAAGAAATTCTGGAAAAAAATTTTTAATGTCGGCTAACTTCATAATTGATTTTACAGATGGTTCCATTTGCGACAATACTCGATTTAGTAAATTACGTCATTTTTAATCAATAATTAATTACCATATATAATATTATTTTACATTTATGAGTTATTGTATAATTTTGCATCATATTTCAATTCAGTTCGTGTATAACACGTTTGTTAAAATTAATAGGAAAAAGGAACATCTATAATTAAAGTTCTCAGATTGTGCAAAATAAAATTTTAATAGGAGTTCGAAAATTTTATAAAAACAGCAATACTTAAACTGAAAAAATCTTGAATAAAAGTTACGAGATTTTTTAAGTGACTTAAAATTTAAAAAGTAACTTGAAACAGAAAACTAAGTTGTATCTAAATATTTATTTCATCTGAAAGTGCTATATTATGTAGAACGACTTATTCTAATGTTAAAAACTAGAACTCTTTCTTTCCAATATGGAAGATGTTTAAGGAGACTAAAACTTTGGTTCAGAATTGCGTGGTTACTGGTGGTTTAGATTGTATAAGAAACCTGTAAACATAAACGTATAAGTGTCATAAGCCATACGAACATACATTAATACTAGAACATTATTTTGCTGTCAGAAAAAGGGCCCTTAATTTGAATCCTGGTGTGCAACATTAGAAGAATACAGCCTAACCAGAGATAGAATAAAATCCTTTCCGATTTTCTGTTAGCATGCAATCTCCTTTGTTGAAGTACACGTAGATATTTTTATGCCTTTGCATGACATATTTAGCATAATTCTGATGACGCATATATATAATACAAAAAGCACAAAAGAATATAATAATGTTCCACAGGATATTATTTGAAGGTTTTATTCCCTTTGTTATTACCTATCCAATTTTGATTTGATTTTTTTCATGAAACATTTTGTCATTTTATGTACCATAAATCTTTCGATGTAAAGTTGTAGAATTATAATGGTGAAGATGATGTCATCGTAGCCTCGTTTTGTAGCTGATTGTTTTTAAACTTCGCTTACAAAAAATTATTTTATGCAGTATACGGCCTATCTTTAATTACAAGGGAATTAAGGCTCTAAATCTTAATTATAAAGCTTTAGCACATGCTTATTACATTTCTTTCAAAATTTGAAAACATCTCTTGTTAACACTTAAGGTATCCGACTACGTTCGGAATCGTGATTTTGCAAAAGCGCATAAATGGATAATTTTCTTGATATTTAGTGTCATTTAGATTAGAATACATGTATAAAATTGTTTTAAGCACATTTTGACAAAAAAAATTTATTTAAATACAATATTTTGGCAAAAAATTAACTTAGAATAATCTTTTTTCAAAATGTTCTCCTTTTGTGAAAAATGCTTCTATTACAATAATGTTTTGCCTGTATATAGCTCAGACCTCTCTACAGAGGCTCAACTAGAATTTTGAAATATACAACTTAGAAGTGGGTTTATCCCTATTTTACGACAACAGAGGGGAGCAATTTTAAGAAAAAAACGTCAATAATTATTTCAATTGGTGGTAACTCTGTAAATAATGTGAATTTTTCAAAATTCTAGTTGAGCCTCTGTAGAGAGATCTGAGCTATATACAGGCAAAACATTATTATAATAGAAGCATTTTTCACAAAAGGAGAACATTTTGAAAAAAGATTATTCTAAGTTAATTTTTTGCCAAAATATCGTATTTAAATAAATTTTTTCGTCAAAATGTGCTTAAAACAATTTTATGCATGTATTCCAATCTAAGTGACACTAAATATCATGAAAATTATCCATTTATGCACTTTTTTAAAATCACGGTTCCGAACGTAGTCGGATACCTTAATGGACAAGACAAAACAAATATATGCATTCCTCACATTACTAAAAATAGGAGAAATATTGTTATGCTATCTTTCATAAAATTTATATCTATCTAAAATAAGTATTTAATAATTTAATACTGTAACATCCATAATTGAGGATAATTTTTTTAATCAATGAATTTTTGAAACATTTACCTCTTAAGTCTAAATGTCATACAATGTTAATATTTTCATAATGAGAAGTGCTTTCATAAAAACTAGTAATATAATAAAAATTTAATCAATTCCTACTTAGGTCAACAAAGAAAATTTTTATTTTAGTTAATTTTTATTAAGTAGTAACAATTAATATAAATATGTGTATACATATGACAGAATCACAATATTAATTGACAAAATAGAAAGTGATTTTTCTTGCAAATTTCCATTTTCCTTTCTACATATGGTGTTGGACTACTTTTTTGCTTGTTTGTGTGTTACTATTTATTCATTAGTTAAGTTTAATTATTCTAATAAAATGGTACAGTAAAAAAGAAATCCCATTCTCAGAAATAATGCCATCACAGGTGGGATTTGAACCCACGACCTTTGGATTAGAAGTCTAACGTGCTATCTATTTTTCATTTCTATATATGCTGTTGGACTATTATTTTTGTTTGTTACTATTTATTCATTTTTTAATTTAACTAATGAAGTAATATTTGAAAAAACTGTATTAACATCAAGTGCCATCCACTGCAAGTTTAAAAAATTGATTTGAACTTGAATGGATGAATAGAAAAAGTATTTTATCAAGACTGAAAATTTGAACAAGTATATATGTATAAATATATATATATATATAGGGAGAGTGAACTAATAGTAGGAATTGAATAAGAAACAGATGATTTTTTTAAAATTGTATGAATGGTAAAAAAGCACTAGAAATGGTTTTTCCCTGTTTTTCTAATAAATGTAAATAAATTCTAAGAAACAACCATTCTATATAATTATCCCAACAATGTTTTTATTGCTACATACATTTTAATTTATCCACGTAGCAATAAACCATTAATTAAAAGTCCTTAATCTTATAAGGGAACCCCCCAAAAAATAACAAACAAGTCGCCTTTCAGTTATTCTTAGAATTTAAGGAAAACATCTGTTTTTCAAATAATTGCATCATACATGGAAATTTCATTGCAAGAAATTTCTTAAAATTCATTGGTATTGAATCATGCTGTGAATCACATATTTTTAAGATGATGCAGCTAAATATTTTGATTAACATCATACATATCCTTAAAGATATTGTACGGATCTACTTTATTACAATTTATGTCATGTTTTTATGAATGAGGGTAAATAATGACCGTATTCTAAATAAATGTTTTGCTTATTTTAGTTTTATAGTAAGGAAATATATTTAAATGAATTAAATATCAAAAACAATCGTATTACTATTGTGATGCTACATCAAAATTTTTTAGACTATGTTTGGTTAGTAAGTTGCGTAATAAATAGTTTCAAATCTTGTATGAGACGATATTTTAACTCAAATATCGAAAAAGCTATTTTTTTTATCAGTACACTTATTATTTTCCTTTTGAGTTTGTTTACTTGCAAGTAATCTTATTTTATTTTAATAACTAGCTGCATGGCCCAGCGTTGCTTGGGCTTTATCGAGTACATAACTTTTTGTCAATGGAAATTTCCTCTTCCCTCTCGGTGTCATTGCTTCCTGGTTTGTGTGTGATTTCTATATCAATGTCATTAAAATTTCCTTTTTCGAAATAACTTCCGCCTCTTCACCCCGTCGTATGCTATGTTTCCCCTCCGCTTAACCTGGCGTTGCACGGGCTGTTTCGTGTATAAAACTCTTTTTCAGTCTTATTTTCTTCAGTGATAAGATCTTTCTTTAAATTTCTATTATATTAATAATTAGAATATTTTATAATCTTTTAGCACTATTTTATTATATGCAATTTTTATTAATCAAAAAATTATTATTTACGATCTTTTAGTTGCCTTATTAATTCTCGTAAATGAATGTTATTAAAAATTTATATGATATTGATAATACTTATGTGATTATGAAGTGCCTTATTGTGTTTATTTTATAAACTTAATAGAATTTATAAAATAATTATTTTTAAAATAAATTTCTATTTGTCTGTTCCCAGATAGCTTTTTTATAGGTTAATTCTAGTTCGACTTAATGAAATGATATTATAACAAATTAATAATAACAAAATAAGAATTAAATAAAAACTATTTAAATATGATAATTGAATTTTTTTCCAATTTTGTACGAAAAAAAAATTTTTTTTTTAAAGAAACATGAGATCTATTCACAGATGTTAATATATAATAGTTTTAAAGTGATTAAATAATATATATTGAATGTAAATAATTATTAAGATTTGGGTTTTATTGACCTGTTATTTTTTTAAAAAAAATAAAAACAACTTTTTGAAAAAAACTAAAAATCGGGTTTAGACCAAAAGGGAAAATTGTCTAATTGGGCCCTTTTGGGCAATCTCTGTTATTAATCCCTTTTCGGTTATTTCTTTTAAAATTTCAAAAATATCTTTTTATCACTTTGTAAAAATTAAGATTTTTTGATTATTTTAAAAAAATGGATTTGAAATACATTTTGAGATTAGGAACATTCAATTCAATTATAGTTTAGTTTTCTTGTTTATTTTTTTTAACGTTATATC
>BMAV01006760.1:9241-58227 GCA_019973955.1 Trichonephila inaurata madagascariensis
TGTGTGTGTGTGTGTGTGTGTGTGTGTGTGAATTTGAGTATGAATTATCCCTGTTTTTGAATAATGTGTTTTGATTTATTTCTAAATGTATTATTAATTTATTAATAGTAAGGTAGAAGTCCATTCCGATTTGTAGCTCTAGCCAATTTGTTTTTTATTTGTTTTAATTAATTAATCTTCATTACAACTAAATTTATAAAAACAATGCCTCGAACCAAAAAAAAATCAGCAAATAATAAATGGTTTCACATAAATATAACAGTCTTAAATGCATAACTTTATGTAAGGAATATTTCCTCAAAAAATGTCCTAAAAATGCATACTGAAATTAATGCTTTTAGGACATTTTAATTTAAGCACCGGATAAAATTCAAATTACTTCGTAAAAAAGATCTTGCAATTTGTATAACGTTATGTTAGAACAGAATGCGTTAAATAATTTATGTAAGAAATATGATGTAACATAAAAACACACTTTTATTTTTTATAAACTTAAAATTAAAATTAATTATGCTCAATAAATATTAAATTTTTATTCTCAAGATACGCATACAGTGTTTTATAACTGAAGAAAATTTTTAGCGTCATTTTATTTTCATTAAGGAGGAAAATAAATAATTATTTAATTAAAAATTAAAATTCATGATTCTATTTCAGTAACGAAAGAGTAATTCAAACATGGTAACTTTTTTATAAAGCATGAAGGAATTATTGAGCAAATTGTACTTCATAACTCAATTAAATAAAAATAATTTAAGTTCGATGATTTGTTCGGAAAAAAAAAATGTTTATCTTGAAAAGTTTTGGGGAAAAAAATTATTCACTTTAGTGAACAGAGTCGTTATTTGTAATGACAA
Source organism: Trichonephila inaurata madagascariensis (assembly GCA_019973955.1). Taxonomy (NCBI): domain Eukaryota; kingdom Metazoa; phylum Arthropoda; class Arachnida; order Araneae; family Nephilidae; genus Trichonephila; species Trichonephila inaurata. The sequence continues at coordinate 10,099 of BMAV01006760.1, forward strand.
ACTTGATGTAATAATACATTATAGATGTAATGGATACATTATGCGAATATATATACATTATAGATACGTTATAGATACGTTTTACGATTTCTTTTTTTTTTTTTAGGTTGGGGGAATTCAATGTATGAATGAGTAATACTAGAACTAAACTTTAATTCCTAGCATCGACGAATAAGTAAAATCAATTATAAAATAATAAATATATCCAAACATTTCAATTTTTTCGTTTCTTATAATTATGTGTGTGCTAGTTCCTTTACATATAAGTTCTGTATGTATAATAAAGTTTTAAACTTCAAAAATGAGCAAGAATTTTCTTTTCATTTTTGTTGAATTCTGTAATTAATTTAGTACTTTAATATAATACGTTTTATTAATTTTACTTAAATATTCAAAATATATATAAAGTATTTCAGTGAAAACTGAAACCACTATAGCTAGTGGGTATGGCTAGTGCGTCGTGGGTCCGAGCCCGGTTGCGATTGAAGATCCACCCCGTAGAATCAGAGCAGTGTTGCATCTCGAACAAACTCCACGAGAAGTAAGTTTCTCTGTTCGGGAGTTTCAACAGAAATAAACGGAGGGAAAAAAAGCTAAAACGGTTTTTTTTTTTTGAAAATATAGCGAATGAAAAGCGTTTAAAATATTTTTGCTGCGGTATTTTGATTTAAGTATATGTTATTGATGCTTACTTCTAAGAACAAAACTTTTTGGACACGCACACACATTTATTCTCACAATCAATCTATTAGAAACTATATGCAGGTTAAATCTTCCAAGGCTCAAACTCCTTCTTTTGGAATGATGTATGGGGAATTGTGTGTGGTGCCAGCTCAGGTGTTGGCCTTTTCATTTGAATAAGGTTCAGAGTTACGAGGTCCGTTACCAATAGCCCACGTGTTGCTTTATAATGCGACGTTATTTATTAAAAATATCACTCATTTATTAAAAATATAATATGAATTCAAAAAAAATCGTTCAGCATATTGACACTCGTATGCCAGATATTTAATTAAAGCATTAAATGTACTGAAAGAGAGAAGATATTTTTATTTTGCCTCAGTAGTCTTAATTTCCATTTACCGAATTAAACAATTTAAGCGATCAATGATTATTTATTGTCATCATTTGTGTGCATCGCAGTTCCAATACAATGAATTGGAATTGTGATAGATTTTAAAATTAAAGGATCGATTTAAATTTCTTCTTTGGAAAACATTTATTTTCTGGGTAAATTTATTTTGTGTTACCTATGTTTTTGTAAGTATAAGAAATTTGTGGAGCAAAATATTGATTGAGACATTGCAGTAGAACATTTTCAATACCTTTTTTGATTGATGAAAGCAAGATGAGTAATTTAGAGGAATTGTAGTTATTATTGTGCCGAAGTTTTCCATCTCATCAGTTTAAAAATCCTTTACTGATTATACAACAGTTTCTGAGAGCGATTGCTAATTATGATATTTTTATAACAGTTATCGATAGTTTAAGACATAATTACCGAACTTTCTACAGATAAATATATATTAGTTTATTTTCATCTTTAAAACAGCATGCATTACGCAAAAATATGTGTGTGTTATGTATTGACGTTTAAATTAGAAGTTTGAGTTTTAAGTTAAAGAAAGTTTTTAGAGTTGTTTTATATCAAACAATCATAGTTTACTGCTGTCAAATAAAAAATTTATTTCTAACATTTTTAATACTCGCAAATAGAAACTATATGCATTCTTAAATATTAACAAACTAAGCATTCGCACATTAATATATTGAAGGTTATATATCCTAAATAAATTTTATGTGCGTGCTTCTGATGTGAAGAACAATTTTAATTCCATTTGTGAAACAGATTTAATAATAATACACGAGATTCTACATCAAATTTGTATTCGAAAATAATAATTTGTTATAAGTTTTTTAAAAATATTTCGTTATGTATGCAAGTATCTTCCATGAAATTTTGAAATGAATGTTCTGTTCTTCTAAATTATAAAAATATTATTTGACATTGAACTTAAAGAATTAAGATTTTCGCAACAAATCGAAATTTGTATAGATGAAAAGCTTTAAGGCCCTATCATTCTTATACGGTTACCTTTTATAACCATAATTCTTAATTAAGATATCCGAATACTTTAGTGTGACCAAATTCGGTCAAAAGAAATATATTTTTTTTTATTTTATTAAACAGAGCTATCTTTTGGCTTAACAAAATATGTTTTATTTTGTTTCTACGCTACCTAAAGACCAAGTAATAATCAACTTCATAAAATTAGAAAAACCGGAAGAGGGTCTTCAATCTACCGAAAATGAGCATTTAAATTTTTCAAAATCTTTCATAGAGAATCTAACAATTCAAAATTTTATAAATATATTTCTATGAAACTTTTTGAACCTGATATTTATATTATATTTTTTAGAGAATGTACTAAAATATTTCTTATTGTATGAATATTTTTGGAGCTATGGCTTGTTATTTAAATAATAATCTCATAAAGAACGTCACATTTCTAATAGTATATGTTCGATCAGCTTTAAAATTTCTAAATTTTAACAAAACATTAAACATATAGTACATTTTTTATAAAAATTTATCTTATTTATTTCAGTATTACTTTTACTGATATAATTTTATTATTTTTTTTCTTTGATTGCTTTTAAGTTTTTCTAAAATATTGCTCAAATTTTACTTATTATTGTAATTTTTGTAAAATTTAGGTAATTTTCTTAAAATATTGTTAGTTAAATATTCGTATTTATTGGCTTTGGTTCCTAAAAAAGCATTTATAATGTTTTAGTGTATTATTTTTTTAAAAAAATCTTTGAAATTGTTTGTATACCTTAAAATAATCAATCATAGAAGATTACCACCAATGAAAATGTTTGAAAAATATTTTCTTCAGAAAATCGTTATATGTTGAATATTTTTATTCAATTCGATTTTGAATTTTCTTATGAATTCATTACTTTCATCATACGAGAATGATAATGCAGTTTAATCTTTCGTAATGTTTAATGCAAACATTCTATAAGAGTGTTTTCATACATTACATGGCTAAATAATACGTATTTATACAATATTTACTAGATATTATTGAAAAAAATATTATACAAGACTTTTTAATTTACGCACTGGTTATTCCCAAACGATTTTTGATACAGAAATGTTTTAAGTAAAAAATAATATTAGGTCATAAGTATATTCCTAGAATTTACGTTCGATTTTAATCAAGAGCTACAGAAGTTTTTTCACTAATGTATTAACGTTTCATATCTAAAACTAATGGCGGTAAAAAAAAATAATTCTACAGTAAAAAAAACCAGTGACATTTGTTTGTGTTTCGAATAGAAACCAAATAAATTACTAAGAATATTTGTTATAAACCAGAATTATTTCTTTCTTATTTTAATTGGATAAGAGTGGCCGAAAAGAAAACGATCTTCAGTTGTAAATCTTAAATGAGAACCAAGTGTTACAAATTGCTGATATCCAAAGAACGAAAAGCTGTTACCGCAGCAGTAAAACAAAAGCAAGAGTACGATGCGAACGTTTATGGCAGTAACAGGACTCTCTGAGACTTATTATCTAAGGAACTGTTTCGAAATGCAAGAACAACTGCAGTTTAGGAAGAGTCTTAATGAAGTTTTTCTCATTTTCTCTTCAACTGTAAATCGTAATTTTCCTAGATAAAACATTCAGCTTCTACACATTTTTCATTAATCATATTTTGTCCCTAAATTATCTAAAATTAACTACAAAAAACTATAAAAAGTTACATTTAAATATTTTAGAATATACCGTAAAATCCAGCGTATAAGGCGCACCTAATACTTTGAAGCTGATTTTTTTCAATTTTTAAGTTGTTGTTGTTTCTAATGCCACCTTTCTGACGTAGTCAAATCGAGGCCCACGAAATTCATCGTGGCAAGGGGCTAGAAGTACGTTTGCCGTTGGCCTTGAGCACCATACAGGTGACAGTACGAGTTACCTCGGCAAAATTCCCGAAGGGACGATAGATGGCGACACCACCAATCTCCACCTCCACAATTTAGGCATGGAACTGAAGGGGAGGGCAATATTCTCCAGTACCCTGTACTCGTGATACAGCCTACAAGACTTTCGAACCCACTGATTTAACGAGCACGTACTCCGTGTGTCCTCGTAAAATATTTGGGGACATCGGGCATCGAACCCAGGCCTTCCGGTCTGGAGTCCGATGCTTTAACCACTAGGCTGCCCATGGCAACAATAATGTTTAGGTATATACGCCGTATGACGCGTAACCCCTTTCTTACGAGGAAACCTGAAATGTAAGTATGCAATGTTTACCTGTTTTGAAGTTATTTTTTCGAGGTATTATGTAAAGCTTTTGAAAAAAATAGTGTTTTTCTAGAATTACAACCGTTTAAGTTCATAAGGAATGTCATATCTTTTAATTAAACAGTATTGCGATATACGCATAAGTCTAATTCTTTTTCTATGCTCATCATTTTTTATTTATAAGGTTCTCATTTATATACCCGGCGTATAACGCGCACCCGTAAATTTCGGTCTTATTTTCAGTGTTCAAAGTTCGCGTTATACGCTGAATTTTACGGTAATTTGTTTTTGTAGTATAATGCTAAAACAAATAGCTGAGAAATTTTAACTTATTTAAAAATACTTGCGGTTCTCTACTATAATTGAATATATATATTACAAATAAAATTTGTTATATGTTCGGCATAGTTACTATTGCAGAAGCAATTTAATAAGCTTTTTTTTTTAATTTTCAGAATTTCTACAAATCTAAAAGGTTTATTTTTTCTCTCGTATTTTCATTTTGTTTTTTTCAACGCTAAATGTTTGGAAAATGTCTATTTTCTTAGTTTCATTTTTTATAGGTCACAAATAAAAAAAATTACATAAGGCTTGCTAAATAAGGGGACATGTGCAACTGTGTCAAAATGATTGCAAATGCTGCAGCTCTACAGAACATGGATATAAAGGGAAGTGGGAGATGTACACCGCATTCAAAGTGCAATGATAAAACCTGTTCTTGATAGAGGAAATAGATTGAAAGTAGTCATGCTTTTCATGGATGCGTCCATATGGAAACAATGCGCGGTAGTATGGCTTCTGATTGTGGAAGATGAGCTGAATACGGGTACTTATCAGTGAATGGGGTCAGTCTATGGCGGGCACTACTTAGTTCAAACAATTGGTGCAGAAGTTTTCATGATGGGTGGTAAGCGATACCATGACAGTGACAGCCCAAATGTCTCTTGTGAAGTCTAGACAAGTTTAAAAAATTTCGTTGAAAATGTTAGAACACCCACCGTGCAGTCTGGATTTATCTCTTTGAAACTTCTACACTTTTTTTCACTTAAGAGAGCATTGCGTTTCCATTCGGACGATGAAGTGAAAGTAGCTATCCAGGATTTCCTCAAGAATCAACCCCAATCTTTCAACTTCGAAAACATAGATCTATTGTCGAAACAATTGGACCTTTGTTTATAATGCCCAAGGCCATTTTTTTTTAAAATTTCAATAAATGTATTCTTTTTATTAAAATTGTCCACTTTTCATTTGGGCAATCCTTATATTTTCAAATAAATAAATTTTAGAAACAGGTTGATTTTAACTTTTCGATTCAGAGTTAACAGTAAGTAAATTCTATAAGTGGTAATTGATTCATTTAAATTTCCTGATTGCTCTAAACTATTTCGATTTAAAATAATTTAAACAAATACAAGTAAAAGCACTTTCAACTTTATCGAATAAAATTACTTAAAAGTCCTGATTCCTAGGAAAAGAGAAGAAAAAATTCTGACAGGCATTTTAATTAGAGTAATAGGAAATAAGAGGAATTAACTTTATTGAAGGCAAGAATACTAAAAGAGTCCTGAAAAACAAATTAAGCTTTCACTCTGAAATGAATCACCATTTATTTAGTCAGTTGTAAGCTCATAATTGAAAGAAATCTCGCCTTAAATGTTTCATTTATTATTTACTGCTCTAAAAGTACTCCAACTTATTTTAATTAAGAGAAAGCTGTCGAAGAAAGTGACTATTCCATCAAAATTACAAACAAACATTCACACGTATATATAATAAAATTATATATAGCATGCAGTTTTTTACATTTTATTATAACTGAAATTTCCGTTTTTCCGATTCCGTCTATTTTTATGTATTTAAGTGGAAGATTTAGTATTTTGTATTCGTATTTAAGGTATCCGACTACTTGCGACAACTTTTTTTTGAAAAAATGAAGATATGTGGATTTTTTTGTGATTTTTAGATTTATTTAGTATATTTTAGCGAAAAAATCGTAAAATTGAAAACAGACATTTTTTTATCATTATTAAAAGGGGAAAAAACTGGGGAAAATGTACAAAAAATTGCATAAACGGGGCCCGCTCTGTACAAAAATTTTTCGAACAAATTCTCAATTTTTCAATTTTATTGTGTTACTTTGTTATTCATGTTTGGAATGACCTTCAGAATAATAGATATTTTTTAATTTTTATAAAAACTAGGACACTCTATATTAGTGACTATATGAAATTTCTTAAAAAAACAGTGATTATATTCACATAAAGGACTGTAAATTTTGAAATAAAACAGTGGTTAATTAATCTTAAGGAGAAAACACTTCTATTGTTATACAAAATATTCACAAAAAATTTCAGCAAATTATTTTCAAAACTTTTTGAGCAATCACTGTCCCTGTTTGAGTTTTTCGAAAAAAACACGTTTCGAGTAAAACGCATTTTAAAGTTTGACATCTTGTGTTAAGTTATGACATTTGATTTTACTAAAACACTTGTAGTTTTTGTTCTAGTGAATAGAAAATAAAAAGCTTGGTATTTTTATTAAGCTCATAAGATGGTCTATAAAATAAAATCATAAAAAAAAATTGTCAGTTTTTGAAAAAAATCATGATTTTAGGGTAGTCGGATACCTTAAAGCAGTGTTTCTCAAACTGCGGGGCGCACCCCCCTAGGGGGCGTGATAATCCTATAGGGGGCCGCGAGCACATTAAAAAGTCCAAAACAATATATTATTTTTAAAAAATCATTATTTTCCTCAAAGTACAAAAATGAAATAGATTCTGACATAATAAAAATAAAATACTCATTTACATTTATATAATACACTAAAAATATATCAGTACTGCGCAATGCATTTCATAATTAACTTAGCAATACTAAGTTAAGAACAAGTTTAAATACTACCAGTAACCCTATAGGCTTGTTATATACAGTATTAAAAACAAAAATTAACACTTATCTTGATAATCTGTACAGTTTATAATTAATCCCTTAAATGCCAATTAAAATTTATGCGATTCGTTCCCCAATGCCACTGTTGAACACGTATGCGAGCTTATGTGGTGTATCAGGGTGGGAGTGGAGGAGGCATGGTTAAAAAAGGAATAAATAAGCAAATCTTCTGAAACCAATATATCCTTCCCAACACTGTCAAGGTCCTTTTACTACATTCCAAATCCTTCGGAATAATTTTATCAATAGCAGTACACAAAAAATATCGTATTTCGGAAAGACATATACGTCCGGGGCAATTAAAACACTGGCTGAGAAAGACGTATGTATACGCTGGTGGCATTTAATGTCGTATTGTAGGTTTAGCACCAATGTATAATATTATTGAATTAAATACATTGTTAGTGTATTGATGAAAGGTATGGATTTAAAAAAATTGGAAAGCATTGGAAATGATATTAAAATGTTACTTAGTAAAGAATTTGACCTCGCTTATCAGTAATGATCGATTTCTATTGTATTTTCTTTCATAACTAAATCATTTAAACAGAGCTTTGTGTAAAATTTCATTGAACATAACACTTTTTTCCAATAAATTTCTGTTCACTTGAGGAATTTTAAGATATCCGATTTCCCTAAAATCATGGTTTTTCTTACAAATTGACAAAATTCTTTTATGATTTTATTTTATAGGCCATCTTATTAGCTTTATATAAATACCAAGTATTTTATTTTCCAATCACTCACTAGAACAAAAACTACAAGTGTTTTTAGTAAAAACAAACGCCATAACTTTACATAAGATGTCAAACTTTAAAATGCGTTTTACTCGAAATGCGTTTTTTTCAAAAAACTCAAACGGGGACAACGATTGCTCAAAAAGTTTTTTAAATAATTCGCTGAAATTTTTTGTGTATGTTCTGCATACAAGTAGTAGTGTATTAACCTTCAGATTTATCAATCACTGTTTTATTACAAAATTTACAGTTCTTTATGTGAACATAATCACTGTTTTTTAATCAATTTCATGTAACAACCTTGATAAATTGTTTTATTTCTTGTAAAAATTAAAATATCTTCTATTCTGAAGGTCACTTCAAAAAGGAATAACAAAGTAATACATCAAAATCGAAAAATCGAGAATTTGTTCATTTACTATTTGTACAGAGCGGGCCCCGTTTATGCAATTTTTTGCCAATTTTTACTTTTTTTTCCCCATTTTAGTAGTAATAATTTGGTTTTTTTTCTTCTTAATTTTTGCCTTATTTTCTTAAAGTTTACTAAATGAATCTAAAAACCACAAAAAAAAATCTCCATATCTTCCTTTTTTTTAAAAAAAAGTATCGCAAGTAGTCGGATACCTTAAGCAAAACAAAAAAGCTAATGCTTAGGCTAAGAATAGAGCTTTAATAAAGTATTTAAATGTTTATTTCCATACCATTAAATTGTCTGTTAACGTCACTCTTACTTAAATATGATATAATCCAAGGTGCTACGGATAAGAGATAAAGAGTTTTAAGGGAGGAGAGATATGTCCCCAGTCTATATATAAAAAAAGATAGCGGTGTATCTTTTTGAGGATTTGACTGGACACGATTCTTTGCATAACCATTTCTACAGAATTGGAGTGGTTTACTTCCATAGCTGTGTTTTGTGCTTCTCCAACCAGTCAATTATCTGAAAACACTTGAATAATTGGCTTGCCCTTTCTGATTGTGAAGATATTGTTAAAAAGAATTGGATAGATTGCGTACTAATGGCTGATGTGCTAATATTAGGAATTTGTAAAATAAAATAAGTAGTAAAAAATGTTTTATCTTTGATGGACATGATAGTGAGTTTCTTGAGTTTCCTTGAGCATATTGAAAATGCTTAACTAGCGTGTTTCTATAGTGCCATTACACCAGTTCATGGTTTTCTTTCATTCGCTTATAAAATGAGTATTTCATCAGGGTAAGTGATTTTTAGATTTTTTGGCGTTCCTCTGAATTCTTTCCATTGTATTAACAGACGAAAATGAATCATAAGGCCTATTGAACATTTTCAAGTACTCTGTAAAAAATAGTGCAAACCTATCCTTAACCAACGTGATCCTTAATAGAAAATTCTAGTATACCTCAGATATAAAATACCTTTGGAATTGTTCATAATATAAACTTATTACATTCATTTTTCTTAGGAATATGATGTAAAAGCAAGAGAATCGGATAATTTCTTATTAGTTGGGCATTTTTGAATTCCGGTAAACTTTGGCATATCAATATCACAAATTCCAAATTATGTTATAAAATCCCCTTTAATATTAAAATCTATTATTCTTTGAATTATAATTATAAATTAATTCAAAAAACAGCATTTCTTTCTTCCTACATTTTGAGTTTCTATCAAATCCAAATTAAATGTATTTATAAATGTCTACAGCTAATTAATAAACATGTTTTAAAAATCTGAATAACGATTACAAAATTAGGAGTTATTTAAAAATTAAACTGAATCTAATTTTTCATGTCATATTTACCGTAACTTTATTGACAAAATATCTCTGCAAAATACGTAAACGAGGTGTTACTATGCCGAAGCTATGACCTCACTGGAGATTTCTAGAAAAATATCAGAGAAAAGCAAAAAATACCGATATCTTCATTTTCAATATACTTAGATCTCACATATCTCTAACAAATGCAAGTAAAAAATAACTGCAAAATTTGTTATACCAATTATAAATAATTTATTTATAAGATTTAATAAGAAACACAAAAGCAGCTTTCTCATAGTCACAACTGTTTGTAGGAATACATTTTCATTCTCCGTGTGAATTATTGTATACTATGGGCAAAGGAATTTATTTTTTAATGTAAAACTTCATTGTGTTTATAGTTCGAAGCAAAGCTACTTGGTTTGCTACAGAAAATTTTTCCTTATAACATTACATATACATATTCATATCTTAATACATATGTATTAGTAAGCGATATGTAAGAGAAAGAATCGATACCTTTCACGTTGCTTATAAATGTTCCCAACAAAAAAATAAAAAATTTTAATCTAAAATAGCTTTACTAAAGGGAATTTTCAAACTCACATGTCATTTTCTTTAATTTCAGTTTAAAAAAGACAAAACGAAAAAAAAAAATTATAGTTTTAATTTTTTCTTTCAGGCCGTTAAACTACAATGATCTAAAAAGAATTAAAGTATATAAGTAGTTAGGGGTTGAGAGAATTCAGATAAAATATTACTCTAATTTTATCCTTTCTCAAAAATATTAAAGTAACTGTGAATATTACAAACATTTTATTTCACTGTGTATTACCTCTGTAATGCTTTATGTGAAAAAATAATAACAAACGACATTTCTTTTAGAATATTTTTTGAATCTTTTTAAGAGCTTTTTTTTAATACTAGAGTGTTTGTATTGGAAGAATTCTGTTGAAATTCCGTGTACTTACCGAAAAAGTTCTAGTTACATTTTTTAGAGAATGTAATAAGCTTACGTAACATTTCTACCTTAAAAAAAAAACCTTTTTTTCTTTAACTTGGCATCTTTTTTTGCTGCAGGGAAAGAAAAAAAGTGAAAAAAAAAATGTGATTCTTCAAGGAAAGTTCCATAAAAAAATTACGCTTAAAAGTTATCTAAAAGCATAATGTCATAAATGATAATATCCATAATAAAAACGTAATAATAATTTTGCAAACTATTTTTTTTTTTTTTCATTTTAGAATAGATAGCATTATTACTCAGTTTTGAAATAATACAATCCATTTTAAACATACAATACATATAATAATATTTTCACGACTTTTAAATTACTTTTTGTTTATCTCTGTTTAATTTTGAAACTGCAAATTAATTATTGCGAAAATTTTAAGTAGTGTAAATAAGAACTGTATCAAAATGGAAAATACTTACACATTTGACATTTACGCATTTTTCATTTTTTAATTTTAGACATTTTTCATTTCTTCTTTCCTAGAACACAAAATAAATTTTAAGCTGATTGTCTTAACAGCTAGCCATATTTTGTCATGACTCCCTTGTGAAAATTTCATACAATGTAAAAATATAACATTTTATTTTGTCATTCGCTTATAAAATTCTTTTTTTTTAAGTCAGAATTTCTAAATGCATTGTAATTAAAAATAATTTTTCTTGGAAAATATATTTCTCATAATTTATTTAACAAAATTCTAAAAATACTAACTTTGAATTAAATCCCATTCAGATAGTTGACTCTGGTTAAACATTTATTGCATTTTTATAAAATGTAAAAGCCGTTCAAAGATGTGTATAGAATTATGTTTAAATTGCTCTTTCCTATTAAATAGAATTTATTCAAATTAAAAGTATCTTAAATATTTTAACAACAATTGACTTGAGTATATAAATTATTACAATTTATCTTTTGTCGAAATAATTAAAATCTTAATTCGATTTTTACTTTAAAATTGATCATATACTTTTAATTCCATGGCTTTTTTACAGTCTATTTATCCTGAATTTGAACAATTAAATTCAGCCTACTTCATTGTTCAGCTATTATCATCTAATAAATATGCATTTAATTCTTCAAAAATTAGTTAGAATTTTATACTAAAAGATTATAAGTTATAACAGAATTTTAACACATTTAAATAATTATAAATAATGGTGTAAAATTTTATATTTTTGTTTCATGGTTTAGTGTTGCATTTTTAATAAGTAATAATTTCTTACAGTCATTTATATATTTTTAACTAGTTTTATATTTAATACAGATTTATAAAATTTTGCTTTATTTGTTTCAATATTTGATATCTAAAACATATTCAAGGCAAAACTTTTAATACAGTTTCAGAATACAATTAGGTTGAATTTATCTGAAATGTAATTGTTTTTTTCTTTTAATTTATTGATGTTTAAAAAGTTAAATGCACACGCACAAAATAAAAAGTCGGTTCTTACTTACTATCGCAACAATGCCAATGTTCAAGATAACACGCCAAATTGGCAACCCAGATTTTGCATCTGTCGGATGCGCTGAATTGGCAACATATAATGTCGCCAATACGGCTGCAATAAAACGTAAGTACCAAAAATTCTTTTAAATTGGTTTTATAAAAATACTGCAATGAGTATTTTCTCGAAAGTTTATTAAATCACTTTTTTACTAGGTATGAAGTATTTTCTGTTTAAGCTACACATATTTCTCTCTCTCTCTCTCTCTCAATAGATTATGGAAGATTATTTTAATATTCGTAAATGTTCATGTTTTCCTATTAAAATTCATAAATGTTAGGAAAATAGCTGTTACAGACAAATAATTTGTTCGATAAATCACTGTAACATTTATTCTAAGAAATAATTTAAAGTCTTTATTGTTAGCCTTTTTTTTTCTCTGTGTTTAACACAAAATAATTTTTTAATTTTCTTGCTATTTAACTACTTTTTGTTACTATTAATTTTCATAAAATTGCAAAATATTTTTTAATTTTATAATGTTTTAATAAACTTTTCTACAAATCATAGGTTATTAAAATAATTCCAAGGTATATTCTCTAAGTCAAGCTTTGGCAAAAAATGAGTCGGAATAAAATCAGTACATTAAGACTATATTTTGTCAGTGCTTCATTTTTTCACTATTTTACAATGAAAAATAAAATATGATAAAGAAAAAAATAATTTGAAAGCTCGTTTCTTATATTATTTATTTCCAAAGTGGTCATCTGAAATATATTACCATTGTCATTCTATAATGTATTAATGTAATGTATTTCCACATGATTTGAATAATTTTACGTTATACAGTGTGATGCCCGAGTTTTAACTTATATATATATTATTATTCCTATCTTATGATGTTTTTTTCACTACCACTAAGAAAGGTTTGTGCAAATAATTGTATAGTCTTTATTTGTACACTAATTATCATTTTTGAATATTTGTCTGTTCTTTTATAACTGTTTGAGGAGAAATATTTTCCCCGAATATTTTCAAGGAACAATTTTTTATACTGTTCAAAGAGACTGAAATGTATCTTAAGAGATTAAGAACCTCCGTAGAGATTTATCATCAGCCAGTTGACAGAAGCGAGCTCACTTGCGCCACTCGTCTAGAACGAAACGTGGACCAAAAGAATACTTATACGTATCCTTAAAACACTATTTTCTTCTTTATGGAAACATCCCATATGGCAAACATGGATGTCTGTAAGATGACAATGTTATAAAAAGTATCCAGTTCCGATTAAATAAAAGAAAATCAACAGATGTGTATCAAAAAATAAATCCAAACAATCACTGAATTTGGGTATAACAGTAACGGATTTAATTTATATGTAATATTTTTAAAAAACGGTTCTATCTGTCCTCTAGACCAGCGGCTATTAAACTTTTGATCGCCGTAGCCCCCCTTTATGTGTCAATCAGACATCACCTCCCCCTCCCTCAAGATTTTGAGCACCCCACCCTGACTCACAAAACATGACTAAGTAATTTAAAGGTTCCTCAGTAATTCTAAGACTGCCTTTGATACTTATCTTCGTTCATGTGTTCCAACTATTTTTTGAAAATATTACTTTGTATTAATGCCTATGTAGTTCCAAAAAAACTAAAAACATTTGAATATACTTGATGGAAATGTATGTTCCAGCAAAGTCTTCATAGAACTAGTGTAGGATAGCATGTCTTTCAATTTTTTCACGAGGCATTTCAGAATCTGCAAAAGAGAGAAATCTTAACATTAAATGAGAGACCATTGCGATCCCCTTAGAAAAATGTTGTGGACACCCAAAGGTCCGCGGACCGCAGTTTAAAAACCGTTGGTCTAGACCAGTGATTCCCAAAGTGGTCTATATAGACCCCCAGGGGTCTATGACGACATGCAAGGGTCCATGTTAGCGAAAAAATAATTTGTGGTTCCATGAGATGTAAATGAGGGTCTACAGTAGTGGCTTTCATTAAACCAAATCGGGACTTTAATTTTAAAAGAGAATTTTTAGTATATTGGAAACCAGATTTTACCTATTTATTTACTAAATTTAATGCGGATAATTTGCAGCTACAATGTGACAAAATTTTCAGTTTTAGTAAAACAAGGACCATCATTTCAGTGTTTCTTGCCAGAATTAAGCTAAAGGATTATAATGTTGGATGTGTCGCAAATTTTCCCAGTTCCTCAATTGTCACATACAATCTTCCGGGAAAAAGACACTTTTAACTACGTTCCCTTTTTATGGATTTTGAATGAAGGTTTGAGAATACTTTGATTATATACCACAGTAGGCAATGGTTTCATATGGTCATATTGAGAAAAAAAATGTCAGATTACAAGAATTAGGCACTAGGAATAGGCACTAAAGAAGATCTTAAAGTAAAGTTTAGAAATGGATGTAAGCAATTTTGTCTGTAAAAAGATATATCTGTTATTTATCTCAAATTAAGGAAAGTTTTTAATTGCTTTTCTGATTGAGAAGGAATTTTTTTACGTGTTTGCCAATCTCCACAACAAAAAAGAAGAAAAGACTGGGCACTATTAACAGAGGAGATAATTAGGGTTAAAATCAACAAAAATGTTGCCAAATATTGAAATTTCTTTATTGAATTATATTTCTGTATTAATTAAACTTTAACTTAATTAATTAACATGTGCTCCTTAAGTTTTAAACACTACACAACAGTTAGAAATTTAAATCTTTTTAAGTAAGTAGTTCTATAACAGATGTCAAAAAGACATTTTAGTTGATGAATTTGCTAAAATATAATATTAGGTATAAGCAAGGGTCTACCCAAAACCAAAAAACCTTTCAAGGGGTCTATGAGATAAAAAAGTTTGGGAACCTCTGGTCTAGACATTAAAAAAAAGAGAGCAAAATGGATGATAAGAACAAAGGTCGAAAATAGAGAAGTATCATAAGGGTATCTGGGGCAGTGACACCCATATTTGCCAAAGATAGTTACCCCACAGGAAAGGTAAAATATCTCGCTAAGTTATCTCGGTATTATGGAGTTCGTATTCATCTAAAAAAGACGTAGCCCCTTCTCTCTAAGGGGTTAAGGGCATAAAAATTTGTTTCGCAAGATTATAAGATACTGCATATGTAAAGCCAAAGTCAACCAGATAAAAAAATAAGTGTATTAAATTTTAAATTTGAAAATTTTTTGAAATCCTATTCAAGCAAGGGTACTCTATTTCAAAATTATAAAAATGATTAAAAATGACATTGCATTGCAAAATGAGTGGCATCTAAAGTTGATCAACGTAAGCGAACAAACAATATTTGAAATATTCACAATAAGCTGATACATGATATATTGTTCAAAAGTATCTGAAAAACTAGTAGCAATTTTATAAAAATATTGAATTGTTTTGTAAAATATTAAATTTTCTTAGTTTTGAGTATTCCAATATTTATAAACTTCTCTGGTTTATCATAATCGATCAATAAATGCATAAATGTGCCTTTGTATATATATATATATATATATATATATATATACATATATATAGTGTGCTAGTACGCATATAAAGGCTTGCTTGAAAGTAGGATTTATATGGTCAGGATTAAAAATGGGCCACAAGAAATATATATCAAAATCTACTAAAAATACGATTGCTAATTTGTGCAATGAAGGACTCAGTCAACATGTGGTCGCCGAGAAAAAGAATTGCTCTCAAATAATTCTTCATAAAATTTTAGAGAGTTATTCTAAAAAACTAACAAAAAAATTTAAAGTCACCTTGCAAAAAAAAATGTGGTTAACGAATAATCAACTAAGGTGAGACAATATCCTAAAATGTATTGAGATGAATAAAACCACTTGAGGAGCCAAAAAATCATAAACAAAAATAACAAGAATAAGGAGCGAATACTTCAACGTCAATCCCGTTGCGGTCATCCCAAGAACTTGATTTCAATCGCTTGTGGTCAAGATGAAGCCTTTACTTACTTGTAAGCAGTAAAAAGATCCAAAATGGAGCAATGCAAAGACAAATTGCAATTGAGACGGGACTTTTTAGTGATGAATCAATATTTTTCATTTTTACGATCATCAATGTATTCGCGTTTTGAGCGCAAACAGGAAGTTCTTACAACAGATTGCTTGAAGTTTAAGAACTCTTAACGATCTGAGTGGATGTGAACTTAGAAGGTTTTGAAAGCTGTGTATTTTACCAGGAAAGATAAATTATGTAGTTTACATGGATTTACTTGAGAATTTTATGATTCTATCATCGAAAAATACGTTTAAAGATAATTTTATATTTCCACAAGACACGCTGCAACTTATCACTTGTCGAAGATCACTACTGTTAGGTTAAGACCTATAAAATCAAAACCCTTTGGTCCACATTTCCCCATACATTTCAAAATCCACGGAAGATATGAAGAACTTAATGGAGAAACAGTTTCTCTCAGGTTTTTATATCTGAATGACTTAAATGAATTTGATATTGAGAAATTAGCTTGAAGAAATTTTAACAAAGACGACGGAAAAATGCAAGTAAAATGTACCTCAGATCATGTACGTGGTATTATTAAGGTCAAGAAAGAATGATGTTACTAAATTTATCTATATGACATAGTTTTGAGATTAAAGTGAATTATATTGGTTTGTGTTTACATGTAAATCTACTTTTTTATTCCATTGTGAGAATTATTTTTTAATATCTCATAATTTCTACTTTCTTATACTCATTTATGAAAAGTATAAAATGTTATACTACACTTTAAACATCTCAAGCTTTCATTTCTATACAAATAAATATAACTCTTAAATCTTCTGTGCTTTATTTTGGATTATATTAATATATTGAATTAAAGTTGTTCTCTCGAATACAAATAAACCATTGGGTTTATTTTTTAACATTTCTTTTCGTCTTTTTTTCTTCTTCATCTCTTCCTCCAATGGTAAGTTTCAAATAGGGATTTATTTCATTGGGGTTTGAAATATAATATTAGAAATAAATTAGCAATAATTTTTATAAACTTCATTAATTTTTCTCTGTTTCAAGGAGAAAAAGTCGCTTTCTCCAGAACAAATTATAAAATAAATTTGAATTTGTTTTTAACTATATATAAGCAGGAACATTTTCATAATGCTATATATGACGATCCAAATTTCTTCATATCATAGAGTCAACAAAGACTTTCTCATTCCTTTTAAGTTTATTATTATGTCGAAAGTAAGAAATGAACTATCTAGCAAAACAGTTAGAAATTTATTTACTTGTAGTATGACAACTTTAAAATTGTGCCATATTTAAAATTCTCCAATGCATTCAATAAAAACATAGATACCTTAAATATTTAATGTTTCATGATACAATATTGTTTCTATAATTTTTTTCTGTCGATTTTGATTTAAAAAAATTTAAATGTGCTATCTTTCTTTTATTTCTCAAAATCTCTTTCAAAATATCTATCTGTTTATCACTATTTTATCTAAATTTTGTTCAGTAGATGTGTTTATTTTATACACTTATTTTACATTTTATTCTGTTTCTTTTCTTATTTTATTCTTTAGAAATAGTTTTTGTTCCATTGTTTAATTTATTTTCCTTCCTTCCTTAGTGGCTCGACAGCCCAGGGTGGGCCTTGGTCTTCTCAAGAAGCCTTTTCTAGGCCAGCCTTCTTCCTTCTAGTGTTCTACAATTCTTAGTTATCCAAACTAGGAGATATTTTTCAAGGCCATTAACTCATCTAAGATTGGGCCTGCCCTTTCTTCGTATGTCAATTGGTTGGACATTGAAGACATTTTTTAGTGGTGTGGTCTTCGCCCATTCTGATAACGTGACCTGCTCGTTTAATTCGTTGCATTTTGATGAAGTTAGCAATGTCAGATTCTTTATATGATTGATACAGCTCGAAATTTGATTATAGTTTATTTTAACCACTTAAAAAGAAATATTTGATTTAAAAATATTTGTTCCTAAAAATTCTTTGTCGGAATCTAGCATTGATACTAGTTATTGTATGAGCCCCACAGATATTGTATCATTATCTCTTATTCGTCGAGCAAATAGTTTTATTTCACATATAAAAAATTATTTTCACACAGTCAGAATTAATTATAATCCCTCAATTATCAACAAAACTATTAGTGAATATTTAAAAGTATATAGTTTGAATATTAATGCATGCTATATACATCGATTTTATGTTTAAATTTATACAGATAAGAGAGAGGGACAGTTATGTATTCAAATCCTTTATGATTTTTGACAGAATATGTTCAATACAGGCATTAATGCTGTGACCCAACTTAGTCTTTCATTTTAAATAATATTACACATTATTATATCTAAAACGAAAGACTAAGTTGGAGCAAGGTATTAATGTTCTTATTTCCAACCAAACTCTTTGATATTTGATGCCTTGCAAACAGCTATTTGCTCTATCTGTTAAATCCGTGAAACACTGATGTTTAGAATCAAATGCATAACTTATCAAATTCGGTATTGTATTGAGAATAACAGAATATTTGATACGTGCTGCACGTCAGACATGAATAGGAGAAGGCCTTGTTATTAAGTGAAAGGGATTGTAGAAGACAAGATGGACTAGTATTGAATTAGATCACTTCGGATGCCGCATGAATAGCTTAGCAAATTTAGGAGTAACATGTCCCGAACGGTGATTCTATACACATTGAAATATTATCAACAAATGCTTTGAAAATGGATGATTTGTTTGCTTCATAGATTAGGGATTTTGTGAGCCCTCATTTAAAACTTAAAATATCGAAATGTTCCGATTGTATTGTGTTGACTGTAAAAAGTTTTTTAAGGATTCCTGATTAGTTTAGCACTTTTTAACAACATATTTATGTTAATATCCCTTACTTAATCAAACAATCCTAGATTGCTTGCGGTAATAAATAGATGCATATATTTATTTTACTAAATTAAATTTCTTAAGATTCTTCGTTTTGAGAAAGCAGTCCACATTTAAAAGTCAGTTTCATCAAAATTGAAGTAAGTTTAATTTATTTTGTTGTACTTAGAATGATTTTAAAAAATTAATTTTTCCTAATAAGTTCTCAACATTTAAAACATTATTTATAACTTTTTAATAAATCGACTAAGTTTTCATAAAAATATAAATTTGTTCTCAATTTCTTAGTAAATATTGATGAAAGCATAACATATAAGGTATTGAATATAAATATTTTACTAGGCAAAAATATTTAGTACTTTTTTTCGAAACAGAATTTACTTTTTTTTCTGTTTTTTGACTCAAAAACGGAATTAGACTGTATAATGTCACATTTGAGATTTTGTACTGATTTTATGTCACACATTTTAAGATTTATTTAATACCACTTTGGTTTTAATATGTGTTAAAATTTCTTTATTTAAAACAAAGCATAATGTAATATGTTCTTTTCAAAATAAACGTTCATATTCTTCTCCATTTTGTTTCACTTATATTTACATTGTACGCTTGAATCTACATTTCAAACTCACACTAAATCTTCTAAAAATATAGTTTGTTGTTGCTGAGCATTTGTGAGTTATTACCTTCAAAAAATTAAAGAAAAATGTAATGTTTTCTTAGAGAGTCAAGAGTGTATAATTTTGTAATTTAACATTGTCAGAAGTTTTGTGTTTTGCATAGTTACGTTTCTTTACAGAGATGTATTTTTCACTTTTTACAGAAAAATATATAGTTTTGTGAAATTGTGTTCTTTTCCTTGAAGAAAGCTAAGGAATTTTTTTTAGTTGAATTTGTAATGAATTTTCTTTAAGTAGGCTTGAAAGTAAATTTTCGTATGAACTCTTTCAGCGAATTGCTTATTAAATTCGTAGCATTCACCTGTTTTTTTCAACAAATAAAATGAAAATTTGTGTATCATAGTTTGAAAATAATTGTTTGAATAATTTGTTTTAATGATGAGTCTGAAATGTCAGACTAAAATATTTTATTTTTAAAACTCAGTACACAATTGTGTTTATAATATATATATACATACATATATATATGTATATATATATATATATATATATATATATATATATATCCGTCAGCGTAAAACCTACATGATGCATTATACTTTTCCTGTGGGCTTAATATCACTCTGTCTAGAAGCACAGAATCAGTTAGACTCCTCGAAAACACCATAAATCAAGGCATTTGGGGAATTTGCCTTCTTTTGACTATTGTCAAGCATTGTAATACATTTTCCCAATGAAGAAAGTGACATTTTCGCCTAAAAGAAAAAAACATGTGCATTCAATAAAGACTTTGAATTCTATTGTAATAAATCATCGACCCAGTTAAGAGAACAATGGAATTCCCTGTTTTTACTGAATGTACAGGGTTTCTTTCTTAGAGAGAACACTGGGAAAACTCATTACAATACTTGGTAACAGTCAAACTAATTCCGACTTGATAGGATGACTATATTTAAATAGGAAAAGGAAGGAGGAAATATTTCATCATGTAGGTCTTACTTTATTTACGAAGTATATAAAACAAATCCTCATACTAAAGATAATTCAGAAAAAGTGCATGTTCAAAATTACGAAAATACCATGCACCTGAAAATTTAAGGTTAATTCATATATAAGTTCTAAATAGTATGTTTTCAAAATATGATAAGAATGTATTGTTATTGTATTGCATAAAGTGTTTATTAAATTTTGAGTTAATATTAAAGAAATCGTAACACATTTCAAGACTGAGAAGGACTATTTTCTGAAACGTAGATAATTTCACAACCATGGTTGTAAAAAAAAATTCAAGACGTCTTATTTCTCTGTATATAGCTTCTGATCAGAAGTTTGAGTATGTGGAAAAGCTGTTGTTGTACATTGTTGTATTAATTTATGCACTTAATTAGTATTAATTTATTCGCTAATTGTTGTATTACTTTGTAATTTATAAGGTCTTGAAAAATTGGTATGTACTCTTAGAAATTGCTGTATTATTTTATATGCTATATACTCTTGTAAACTGTTGTAATATGCATGATGCTAAAGACCCTGAAAGTAAAGTTGGTGTAGTATGTTATACTCATTGTATTGTAAAACGTTTATATTAATCTTAATATTAGAAAATTTTCTGATTGTTATTTTGTGAACGGAAGAGCTGCGAATGGATTATACTTTAATTTAAACTGGTTCAGTGGATTTTTAAAGGGGGGAATGCAATATAAAAATAGATATTTATATTCGTAACCTTTAACGTAAAACCTACATGATGCAATATCTCCTCATCTTTTTCCTCCAGACACTAGACCTCCCCAGTAGACTTAATACCACCTCTGTGTCTAGAAGCTCAGAATCATTTAGAGTCCTAGAAAACGCCACAAAACAAGGCATTTGGGGAATTTTCCTGTTCTCTATCTCTTCTGACTTTCCCTATATAAATATTGATGTCTCCCACTAAGTTGGTATTCGTTTGACTGTAACTAAGCATTTTAACACATTGTCCCAGTGTTCTTCCCAAGAAAGAAACCCCCCGAATTCAATATAGACTTTGAGTTTTATAGTTCTCGTTACTGGAACGCTGCTTTATTACATACCGAATGCCATGTACAAACTAGAAGTCAGGATAGTGAACATCCTGAGGAACCATAATTACATTGGAAAGCATGGGTGGAAACGTAACCCTAATGGGATAAAGAGACACAAAGACAGTAATGTCACAAAACAGAATGTGGTGTAAGAGGCTTTATTACACAAAAAATATAATAATAAATAAAAAATATAATAAAAGCATCACGGTAGTTTTTGGAAATTGATGCCATTGGCATGCATCCACGCACGACACCAAACGTAACATTGATTGGTGAACATGTTCGAAAACACAGGGCGTTTCACTAATCATAGCAGCAGAGATTGTGCAGATCGTGCCACTAGGTCAATTTCAGAATTGACGAGCGTGTCGTCTATCCTATTCCTGAAAGATTCACGTTCCACAAGGTTTTGATGCACCCTAGTGAACGCTTGATGATTCGGTTACCACCTCGTTGGACATCTTTCCTCCGAACAGCAGAACGCCCATTTCTGGTTGCTTGGCTGTAGATGAAGTGGATACCCACCAACTCGGTGTTCGTATGTTCATCGCATGCTGTCCATGTCTGAAATGAGGAAACCCCACATGCCGACCTTGCGAGCTCGCGTACAGCGCCACCTATCACTTTCCGAACATGCTTTCCGATGTAAATATGGCTCCTCACAATGTACTCTACCTCCCCTCCAAGTCTGTACAAGGCATTTGTTGAAATCCTGTATATATATAAACCGAGCCCTTCTTCTTGACTCCTTAATTGTTTGTTTGTTTTATTTATGCATGTGTCTCCTCCCCCCTCTTCTCCCAGCCTCTCGGAAATATTCAGCTGTTTCTTAGAAAGTTGTCGTCCAAAATTTTCCATACAGAATGGAACTGAATAAGATTGCTGTGTATTCGCCGACTTGGGTGGATTTACTTACCATCCTACTCCATTTTACTCCACAACATGATCTATAAAATACTAGTTGTATTTTTTTTTATTGAAAAATAAAAACAGAAAAAAAAAATGACCCTACCATTTAGTCTATTGAAAGTCATTTAAACTATCAAATTCTATAATTTTTAACAAAGGTGACTTGAAAGAATAGGAGGTTTTTCGTGAAAAATCATAGAATTAGAAATAACAGTTCATAAAAAACACAGTACTTCTAATTGAAGCTTAATATTACCGTAAGTATATGCATACCACAGATTGAGAAACATGGCTGTAGGAATATTGTTGATGTTCTCTTTTAATTATTATTTACATATATTTATTTCTACAAAAACAGAATACCTAACGATGTCTACATTTCTGAAAGACTCAGAAATTTTGAAGTTCTATATCTGACAGTAAATGAATTAATTCTGTCAAATTAGAACAAGTTATTAAAAAAAAATTCCCCTTGTTAATATCATCTAAAGCAGTGGTTCCCAAACGTTTTCACCTCATGGAACCCATTTTACTTGAAGGTGCTTTCGTGGGACCCCTAGAACTAGAAAATATTTTTGTGGAACCCCATTTTTATACATACTTCGAAGAATATATCTCAAAATAATATTTAAAGTAGACTAACATATTATGAGTACTTTATGTAAATTAAAAAAGGGAAATTATTAAATGTAATTAAAAAAGTATTGCATCTATGAAATTATAATCTAATTTTTAACATAACTTTACTCATTAATAATATTAATTTGTGATCCAAGTGTCACTTCTCCATGCATTATTTAATAACTGAGATACGTGTGCTTACTTTTTTTCACACAAACTGTCGAAGTCTAGGTCTATTGAGGTGAAGTGCAATCGCAGTATTTATTCAGAGTTTAATGTTTTTTATACTTTGTTTTTGTAGCCACTCACGTTGAGAAATATATTTCACTTAAACACAATGCTCTGAATGGCATTAAAATGTTCATAGCTGCATGAGAAATCCCGTGTATTTCGTATGAATTTTTAACCCAAAATTTAGATGCTGTTCTTGTTAAATTTACATTATAACATGAAATCTGTTGATATGTTGATAAGATGTTTCTTATTCTTTGTTATATGTGTTTTTACCACAAATACAATAAAGTTGAATGTTCCATTAGAAAACTATTTGGTTTTGCAAGGCATTTTGTTAACGAGTAGAAATTATCTCGCGGAACTCGAGATAGTAAACTATAGAATATTGTCAATCTAATAGGAAGTATATACATATATATATATATATACATATATATAAAGCGTTTTAATATATTAATTTATTATAATAAAAGTTTAAAAAGTGTTGCATAATAAAGTTATTATATATAAATAACATTTTCAGTTTTAATAAGTAGGACGAGCAATAGATACTTGTAGCTATATAAACTTGATATAGAACGTGAATCCATTTTAAATAGATATTTATTTCTTTTCGATTTTTTTCATTGTGACTCTTGGAACCTCAGGGTTCCTTGGAACACAGTTTGGGAACTGCTGATCTAAAGAATTTAGTCATATGACTTAATTTCTAAATTATAAATTTTTCACAAATCATCCAAGAAGTTTGGCAGTGAAATGAAAATTTAGCATAAAATAAAAATGAACTGCTAAGATCCACAAATAACTGTCCTACACCAAAGAACATTTAGCCGTAGACCACGATTAAATCAGCGATGTATTTAATGACTAACAAATTTACGACCTGATTGAATCAGACGTTTGGACCCTATTTTGTGTAATTAAAGATTGGGGTGTTACTCTTTCTTCAATCGATAACAGGGAGTGGTTCTATATTCTGTTAGGATGTATTAAAACACTAAAAAGCAAACATTACTGTCTTTCAAAAATGTTAACATCCTATTATTAGCAAAATGTGAGATGTTCTGTCAGTTTCAGAAGCTTCAGGCAGTAAGCAATGGCGTTATCGAACAAAATTATGTATGCTTCTTTGAACTTACATTTGGGCTCTCTTCGGAAGTGTCTCCGTAAATATATTCTGGTTTAACCTCATTAGCAAACAATTAGGAAATTAGAGCTTTTAGTGTGCACGGACGATGTACAAAATTTTTAAATATACAGTAACTGAAGTAACAAAAATAAATTAGGTCTCTTGGTGCCTAATATTAAATTTTTCCAAATTTTTAAAAAATCTGTTTTTTTTTTTTTCGTGTTGTAGAAAACGATTTATTTTTAGATAGACTATCTGTGATTGTGAAGTGTAAAAAAATACTAAAATTGCTATGTGATATAACAATGGTAAGTAATGATTGCTTTTCTATAAATTATGTTGTGCGTTTGGTTGCAATTAATAAAGAATCTATATATTTATAAAATATATTTTGCATGTTCTACCCTTATTTTGAAAGTGATACATAGAAATGGAGTAATAGTGCTGAAATAATTTCAAATTAGCATTGCAAAAATATGAGAAGGAAGTGTCAGACAAAACAACGAAATTGCATTCTTCAGGCAAATAATGAACAGACTTTCTTTCATCCTATGTCCATGTTCGATATTTTGGTCATAAGTAGTAGACGAGCAACCTATAACAGTATATAGAACTAAAAAAAAGTCACAAAGAAATATAGTTTTTAAGTAGCGGAGCATATTTTGCTGTGATCCTCAGTCATGTGGTCACAAAGTGGACAGAAGTTAGAATCTGCCATCCTTATTCTATACTTATAATCCTGCAAAAAGTCATGACCAGTTGCAAGTCTAAAACAGCTCAAGCCATCTTCTCTAGACAAGGAATCAGAAATTCTTGTTGATATCTGCAGATATCAGCCATCTAGAAATTATATGTTAATGCATCCACGCTTTGGTAGAAATCTTAAACATGCATTTTTGTTGTATTCTGACATTTAGAATCAATGATTAAATTAATGACGTGTTCACTATTAGTTTTATTTTTTAGGCAAAATAATATATATTTGAGAGAACTCTCAATTTTATATATCCGTATCATCTTTTTTAAGTTTTTGAAACACTTAATGAACTCCATTATAACATCAATCATAAATTTTGCAATTCATAAAGTAGCAATTTGTATGAAGAAAATTATATTCAAAAATTAAAATTATGAGTATTAATCATTTTAATCTTAATACTCATAGCGAATTAAAGTTTTTTAATATAATCGTTCATTTACTATCTCTTTCCTTAAAAAATTTTCAAAGCGTAAATAAATATATTGCATTGCAGTAAGAGAATTTGAAGCTCACCATAAAACACCAGAAAATCCATAACATATTTTTCTTTAAGTAGAAGTTTTCTCAATTTTTTCATTAATTTATAAAAAATAAATCCCACAACCTTATTTTCAAAACTCTCTTACATATGTAATTTTAAGTTTCCACACTTTTTGAAATACTGAACTTCGATAAGATAATTTCAGATAAAAGCACCTTAAAACATAAATATACTTTTCCGTACGTTTACGCGTTTTCATCCGATTCACATAACAAACAATTTTTTTATGATTGATGAGTTATTGGCTGTCAATCTAATATATTTATTGGAAGTGTTTGAAAGGAAAAAAAACTTATCTTAGTAGGTTTTTTTTTAACTCTTTCCTACAGAAAATGTATTGATGAATAAATCTGAGTAGTTTTTTTTTTTCCAAAAATAGCCAACATATCAAGTTAGCTTTTTCATTATTGATCAATAGTGTTCTTCATTCCGAATAATATATACAAATGGTAAGTAACTCAAGTGGGTAAGGTGTTGATGTACAAAATAAAAATACTTCAGATATAATTCAATGGCCATTTTATTTATTAAGATAATAACCCTAATTAGATGAAAGTCAAAAATGGGAGTTTACACATCCACACCACAAAACTTAGTACAATCTCTCCCATATATGTGTATGTATGTCCTTCATAAATTAAAACTTCAGATAATAACTGTATAAATCATTTATTCTGAGGGGAAAAAGTAATAAAGAACATTAGTGTGCATTTTTATTTGAATTTCCATATTGATTTTAAATGTGATTGCTTTTTTGCAAATTGCTTTAAGAAGAGGAAAGGAACTTTAATTCTAACTCAATATTTTTCTTACGTAAATGAATATATTGCAATGTAAAACAGATTTAAATATCATGAAATGTTTTTTATTAGCGAGTAATAGGTCAAAAACAGGAGTCATATCAGTCCTGCGAAAAATAAAAAAAATCCCTATCACTTGGCAAAATGACTACTAATATACTATTCAAAATGTGGAAAATTTTCATCCACCACCACAAATTTCACAATCTTACAGTGAATTCTTCACTGGCGATTTAGTCAAAATTAGCATAATTTGAGTCGATTTTCGAAAATGATGTCATCTAAATTTGACTAGCCATAAAAATAATATTACAATATTACATGCAGCCTCAGAGCAAATTAATTTAAAAGAGAAAACATTTACTAAAGATTTCAAAATTTGGTTCTTAAAAACATTATCAGTTATTCAACAAGTTATTTCATAAAATATTTTGAAATAACTTCTCCAGGATAGCATTTAATACTTTTTTCTTTTTGAAGTGAATTAAATTTAGAAGACATCATTTTTTTTTTCTAAAACCGATTCAGATTCCGTTAGTTTTATCTAAACCAGAAAAGGGTTTTGCCTGATTTGTGGCTGTGATTAATAGGATGGCTATGCAAGATTAAGTTACAGTAAAACTAGGGAAACTTGTGGTCACTCTGTACTTAATGATGTGATGGAGTTTCTGAATGTTCGCTATTTTCAAAATAATGCTAGTCAACATTTAACCTAATGAGGCGGATTTATTTAATATTTTTCAATGAACTGATATGATCCCTCTTTTCAGCCAGTGCTCACTTGACCCTCGGGATAGCCTGTATATCAGTTGAACTTTTGCTGTTGTTGCTCTTTCTAATCCCGATTGTCTAGCAATGCTAGAAAATATCCATGAATCCGAAAAAATCAAGAAATTCTTAAAACAGAAGAGGGTCCAGAAGGACCTCGTCCTTTTTGAAATCCAAGCAAGTCAAGATGTGGGCAGGAGAGACGAGCTCGGAATAATACAAGTGGTACTCTGGAAGTATCTTCTGACCCCAGGAGAAAAGTGAGAGGTTTTATATGGCCGCTCACAATGCGCGTGAAGGCAGTCTGGTATTTCCTAGGCATAAGCTTGAAAGAACCTCCTGGATTTCTTCCGAAGTACCAAGGATGACTAGGAGAAATTCTTCCAAGATGATGTTTAATCTTCTTAAGGTAAGATAATTCACTGAATGTAAGAGACCCTGTAGGGGTCACCTCCTCTTTAGTCACAGTCTTGGCTAAGAAATTGGCTTTCTCATTACCGTCAATCCCCACGTGGGATGGGACACACTGAAAATACACACGAAGATTAGAAGACATCCGATTAAGGATATCAAGGCTAGTTTTGTTTCCTATAGATGTCCAATTGGAAAGAGGCTGTACGGAAGCACGGCTGTCAGTCAGAATCCAAACGTCTTGAAACTGAACCTCGGTTTCACATGCGTATTGCAAACTCCTTCTGATAGCAATAAGCTCCGATCTAAAAACTGAAACAAAATTTTGGATTTTCGATCTTAATGTCCATGACTCTGGTAAGAGTAAGTATGTGTACTCCACTACCAGGAATTTCTCTATCACCTCTGATGTCATCAGTATAGATTTGTAAAGATGTCTGGGGTATACGGTGTATTGTTTCCAAAGCCAACTGTCTGATGAGATGCGGAATCTCAGAGTGTTTAACAACTCTAGACAGAAGTTCATCGAAATTAATTTTTTCAGTTTCAGATCAAAGCCCACTGGACATAAAGATTGAAGTTCTACATTATCAGAAAGCAAACCCAGCGTACTTGCAAGATAATTGAACGTTTAAATTTCATTAATAGGTAAGGCATATCAAAAATTAAAAAGTACGACCAATGTTATTATGAATAAAAAATCGTTTTGTTTTCATTTTCTTTTCAGTTTTTCAGTCTGCGTATTGTTTTTCTTTTTAATTCCACGAGGAATAATTGTTATATTAAAAGTACTGTGTAAACTCACAGAACTATATTCAAATCTCTTAACCTGTTTAAATAAATAAATAAAAAAAAAACGAAAAGCCCAAATCGTGAAAAATGACGAAAAGTATATTTGACTAATAAAACGTTTTTTTTTTTACTGTAAGAGAAAACACTTTAAATATATATATTTGATATAATATATATATTTGATATAAATTCTTCCCTCCCTCTTTTAGCATTACTCAAAAAGATATCAGTTGTGTTTACTTGACTAAATGTGTCATTTTTAATTTCATTTGAGGATTTCGTTTTTACTACACGTTATCATAATAAAACCCTAAACAGATTTATGTATGTAACAATATAACAAGACCATCACACTTTTTTATATAAACCTCATCTTTCACATTCTGAATTTAGACTTTTTTTGTACAAAAGATCTGTTACTTGTCTAAAAACCCACAGAACTTTGAATCACAACCAATTTCCATATATGATATTGTTAGTGCTCAGAAATATTTTTTTTCAAATCGTTTGTATGATTTGTTCTTTAAATACATTCGCCTTCAAATAGGAAAAAGGTAACTATAGTACAAGAAACTTTAATTTTGATGAGAAATGTTGCGCTATTTAACATACAGTTCTCAGTTATCATACGAGAATGATCTTTATATGAATATGAAAATTTCATTTTGTTTCCTCCCAAATAATAGTTCAGTTTGCTTATTAGAACACAGTATTGCGTTAAAAGAGGACAATTTATTTTTGCTGCAATAATACTTGATTGTTTGTAACAAGCACGCTATAAAAGTAATAACAAAGTGGTGAGACTACTATTGT
The DNA here is from genome assembly GCA_019973955.1 of Trichonephila inaurata madagascariensis. Classification (NCBI taxonomy): domain Eukaryota; kingdom Metazoa; phylum Arthropoda; class Arachnida; order Araneae; family Nephilidae; genus Trichonephila; species Trichonephila inaurata. The sequence goes on from BMAV01006760.1 coordinate 39,640, forward strand.
GAAAGATAATACAGTTACCACCGTATAATAGAGAACTGGTTTTATTGTTCCTTTTCTCAGCTATTTATTGCTTAAGATAGTGCAAGTAAATATAATGCAAGAACATTGACGCAGGTAACGAAACAAGATATTTTATTATGTGACTTATATATTTTCTTATGGGACACTAAAAAATAAGAGAAAAACTCAGTTAATTAGTTTTCCTTTCAACAGGAAATATATGCTAAAGAATTGGCTTAAAAATCACTTGCATTGTATCACTATTGGGATTTCCATTTTTAGACAATTGTGTAAAATCAGTTAATTTGCATCACAAAACTTGCTTATCTTACATTACGTGCAAAAGTCGTTACTTTTTTCAAAGAAATTCAAACAAAAAAAATACAATTGTTTTTATCTTTTAATTCATTATTGTGCTTATTCTGTTTCGTTTAATAAAAGGCGTAACAAAAGGTTTTGTTCGTTATAAAAAAAGTTTCTTTACTGGCAAATAAAAGATACTTTGCTTTAATTTTCCTCTTTAAAAAGTATTATTCTATAGATGATTTAGAACTGTGATTGATTGAAAATTTTATTTTGCTAGAAAACGTTAATGCAATTATTCTAATTTAATAAAATAAAATTCTCGATAACCAAAAGGGCTAATTAGGGCTAACTAATAAAAAGAAGCACATTAGTTATATCATAAAAAATCAATGTTTATACAAGTTAAAATTGATTTTTACATTTTACTTTAACCCTTTCGCGGGCAGTGGCTAATAGGTCTAGCCACATTATGAAAAATTTTTCTCCAAGCGGACGGTGAATGTTTAGTCTATTCACATACGTTAATTGGAGCTAAAATGCATAAAAATCAATGCAGATGGCAGCACGATACCTTTTTTTTTGCATTTCATGTCCTCTGATGGGTAATTAGAAACAATTTTTCTAGGTGTAAATCTTCAAATGTAATTTTGATTACCATAAATAAAATTTCTGATCTGTGAAAGGAATTTCGGCAAGTCTTAAGTATACTTTTCTCTCATCTGAATGAATTAAACAAATGTGCAATTAAAAAAAAGGTTTTATTTAGGTTTAGGGAAAGCTTTTGTATGTGGATAGAGGCTCTATCCCCTGCCCACATAGAACAGAAAAATGATCTTGAAATTTTCGCTCCTCTTCCACTCGAGAGATAGCACTTAGAATCAGTGAGAATGTTGTGGGTTGGAAATATTAGCAAACTTTGTATACAATATGTGGTATGGATTCTTGGGTTAAAATATCTTTCATTATAGCATTTCTGTGCGTACCACTGTGTCTTCAAGCAAATGGTCCTACTTGCTTTGAAAAGTTTCACAGTAAATAGCTCATCAAATTTGTGAAATAATTAATTTAAATCTTCTTAATCTTAAAATTACTTATTTTCTGACTTTTTATCCTAGAATTGAATAAAATATAAAATGTGGATATATACCAATTTCAATGTATACTTTAGTAAGTATTCTACATTGTACAATGATTACATTATTATTTTATTACGGTATTTAATTGTTATTGAAATATTCATTAGCATAAATGTTAATTTTTTCATAAGAAGTTTATCGTAATATGATTCACTATTTCTGTCCTGAAAAGTAAGTTAAATATGTGAACTTATTTTTATAACGTCTAGCCACTACCCAGGAAATAACCCACTGATATTCGTTTCGTGACAAAATAATGTTTATAGAGGATGAAAACATTCTATTTATCAAGTACTTTTTCACAGAAAAGTGTATTTTAGCTTTGTGCCCACTAAAGGGTTAAATGAAACGAAGCACGTGCTTGCCAATTCAGCGAATACGACACATGCGAAATTAGGTTTGCCAACTTGGACAGTAATCTTAAAAGTTGGTGATTGTTGCCATAATACGTAAGTACCGTTTAATGTTTCGAAACAATCCTGAGTTCGCATTAGTGTTTAAAGATAAAAAAATCCTCAGGAATTGTAAAACTCAGCAACTTTTATTTAATCTATATCTTAATGTAGTAATATATCAATGGTTAGCATTCAATAATTCTAAATTGCTAACAACGGGCACCTCGAACCTTAACACATAACAATAAAGATACTTAACTAACATTATCTCTCGAAGCTAACTAACTAACATTATCTCTTGACATTGAATCACAGCTATATAACAAATATTCAAGTACTCACTTCACACTTCTGAGAATGCGTCAGAATGATTACAGCTACAGAGGCGCTACCGAACAGGGATGCATATGATAACAGAAATTGCCCAATGCATACCGTGTTCAACACTGAAACCAGTTTGTGGCAGAGGAAATTAAATTAAAGTCGTACTATGCATGAATGCATCAAAATTGAAAAAACGTCTGGTAGTAGTGCTTCTTATTGCGGTAGGTGAATTAAAGGCGGCATCTTTAATGAAAGAGAGCAATCAACGGTGAGGTCGAAAGGGTCAAATAGATATCAGATCTCCATGACAATAGCCCTCCCACTGAACTCAGGTAACTTTTAAAAATTTCCATTCTGAAGTGTTAAAAAACACCCACAGATTAGACTTACAAACCAAATTTGCCCCCATGTGAGTCTTCAAAAGCCAAAAACGACCTTTCTACAGAGATGGTATAAAACTGCTACCGAAACGATGGGACCTGTGTTACATGTTTAGGACGAGTTCTTTTTTATTTCCAATCAAGACATTCTTCTTATTCTACTTGTTCACTTTTCATTTGGGTAACCCTTACACAATATATATTACATATAAAACCTCAACATCCACCTTGATTGCACTTCAATTCACTTTAAACATCATCCGAACTCGCATCTAACACGGTTACATCACAAAGCAAGTTTCTCAAATCAGTTAAGCAATCTATTAAAAAAGATTTCACTAGAGGTTAGTTTGAAAACGCGTTGAGAACCAACTGCAGCTTATGAGAAGAATAAATAGTTCATGGTGACATTTCTAAAACAAAAGAGAGTAATATTTGGCATGAAATTCAACAAATCTTTACCAAGGTCATTTAAATACCTATTTATACATTAAGAAAAATGATATTAAAAAGAAAAAAACTATTTACTCAAATAAATGAAAAGTGGTAAGTATTAATTTTTTATTTGTATTATAAAATCGATAATTGTTTTAAATTTTATTTGAATTTTTTAAAAGAAATCTGTATAAACTTTTAATTTTAAATAAACAAATTTTACTCAATATCAATTAATTAAAAAAATAATAAAGGGTATCAGGAGTGTTAAATTTCTCTAGAGGGCTAAAAATATAAACAATTTTCAAACAGGTATTATTCTTTTAAATTTAAATTAAATAATTCGAATCTTTTACACACTATTTATATAGGAATGGGGCTTCAGAAAAGTGTAAAGTGTTTAAAATATAATCATAATTTTAAAAATTATAAGCATACAAATATAAGAAACATTTCTATAAGAAATATTAATTAAGTTTTACTTTGCGCAAGCTATTTTCCAAAATAATAGCTTTAATTATACTAGCTATAAGTTAATTTATAAAGTTAAATGTATCCCTGTATTACACTGTATTTTTTTATATAAATAGAATAATAAATATATTTTTTAAAAAATAAAAAAAAATACATTTTCAATTTTTTTTTTTTTATAAATTTCAATATTTTTCAAATATTTTGAAATATAAAGGATATATTATTCTTAAATGATGTAAGGTTAAAAGAGTATGATACATTTTATAATTTTATAATTCCTACATCAGAGGCTACAATTTTAGAAAATAGCGTGCGCAATGCAAAAATTACTTAATATTTATTACAGCATTATTTCTTATTTCCCTATGCTTACAATTTTTAAAATTATGATTATATTTCACAAATTTTGTATTTTTTGGAGCCATAATGCTTTGTAAATAATCTGTAAATGATTCGAATTATTTAATTTTAATTTAAAAGAATTATACCTGTTTGAAAATTGTTTATATTTTCTACCCTCGAGATAAAATTAACACCCCTGAGACCAAGTTTAAATCTCATTATCTGTTTTATCATCCTTGATACTGATTTTTAAAAGTATAATTATATTTATCAAAATTTTAATCAGGTTTTACTTTATAAGATTTATTTTGGATGCAATAAATTTCCTTTCCGTTTCTATTTAAAATTATTCAATTCCAGACGTCTTCTTTCAGATTAAAACTATTGAAAGGTAAGTAAATTAAATATTTATTCTTGACGGGCAATGTATTTATTAAAAAGCCTTTCAAATTGAGTTATTAGCTTTAATATTTAAATAATAGTTTCTAATGCATACTCTTCTATTGTATGCTACACAACAAAATATTTCAATTTCTCGTGAAACGCATCCTCTCTCTATCTACGGAATATTTCCATCTCTTAACTAGTTTTATTGTATTTACTTCACTCCCATGTCATTTTAGAAAACTAAGAATTTTCTAGAAATTGTTAATTTATAAATATCAAACGAGAAAGAATCTATAAATTACGAATTTGTTTCAAGAAGCATTTTCAAAATTTACATACTGAAATAATGTTGACAGTTTGTGATGATATACATTTTAATAATTAAATCATCAAAATATAGTTTTTAACTCTAATTTTTCTGTTTTAGTTTGTAACACAAGGTAAGAATTAAAAAAAAAGTTTATCAGATGAATATGAATCAGTCCTTTGTTTCAAATGTGGCTTTAAATATTTTTACCCATACTTTACCCCTTTATAAAAAAAACTCACATTTGAATGTGTATGATCAAAATGTTGGAAGATGTGTAAAAAAAAGTCATTTCCTTTTATATTCCTTCTCTTTAGACATCGTTCTTAAAATTTTTTTATTGTAAATTGATTCAGAGAATATGTTGAATTTTAGGGTTATTTTAGTGACAAATACATGTATTTTAATTATTGTGCCAATAATCTAAAAGTTTTGGGATAATCATTTGCATGTTTTTTCTTTATTTAATTGATGAGGTGATATTCTTTCACTTCAAATTTTTCTAAAAGCTAATCATTAATGTGATCACAAACAAAAATATATTTACTTTTTAAAACCTAATTCGGTAAAAACTTTCAAATTTCAATATTTTTGTATGATAGTTTGTTGTGAATTTTTGTATTTCATATTTATATAATAGTATTAGTTATATACTTGTAACAGTCTATCAACAATGTTTAATTTTTACTCCTTCACTTAACCTTTTTTTATTTAAAAAATGAAAATATTTTGTTATAATAAAATTAAATTAAAATATTTTTTTTTCCTTTGGATAAAATTCTATTGAAATAATGTTTGGATAACGCTAATTTCTTTCAATGTGCGTACTTAAAATAATACTGCCTCAAAAGAATGTGAAAAGCAGTTTTCAGTTTTTTAGATGAGTGAGAGAGAGAAAAAAAATTAAAAGCAAATAAATAGTAAAAAAAAAAATTCTAAAATAATGAATTATTATTTTCTGTAACAGAAATTCGTATTAACTAATGTCATGCTATATTCTCATCTGCTACCATATAGAATTTATTATTGTGTTCCTTAGTAGATTCTTCTCTAGAGTGATTATGCTTAACATTTGATAAATCAAGAATTCCTGTTTTGTCGTATGTGTTACACTCTTCCACTACAACTAATAAATACTTTTGTTAAGGATAATGGCCACACTGATTGGTTACAATTCTTGTATAACAAGTGAATATTAACCCTGTTGTAAGATTTTGAATGTTTTCATGGTAGAGTACTTTTTTCAACTCACCTTTGCATACCGTGTTGGTTTCATTAGCTCCATATTACATACGATATATTGATTTATTTTTATATTATTGTAAATACTTATATGTATCGCAGGGTGATAAAATATATTAACGATTCAAATCATCGGAAGATATTAACCTTTCTGTGACGATGTACTGATCAAAGGAAAATATTGTAGTGACGAGTGTGCCACATATGCAAAATCTCCAAATGACACCAGCAGCTGGATGATGCATTGGTGAATAGCATTCCGTACTGGATCTACAGGTTTGTCCGTCTATACTCAAAAATGCATAGAACGACCTGTCGTCCGTTAAGGGGGTTGTGAATGGTGCATACATGACACAGGCGTCTCGAAAGGGTCAACAGCTCAAATCATATCATATTTTTTTGACAATTTGAGTTTTTTACATTTTCAAATTGTATAGATTTTAACCTTTCCAAAAATAGCTTACTTTAACCTCTAGGGTTTTTAGAAGTCCTTAAAACCTATTTTTAGATAATCGTTGAATCTGGGTCACACCCATTTGAATGGCGAAAATTATAAACAAAGTACTTCGTTTTTGCTTAAAAGTTGTGAATGTCTGATATAAACCAAAACATGTTTATTTTATTGTAAATTAAGCCTTTTTTTATTTCCTGACCGATAAAAAGTCTCACTGTATACATTAAAATCAATTTATCTCAAAATGTAAATTTTGATGTTCGATGTACCTTTTCTGAGAAACTACTGTTCACAGATATATAAATTTTTATCATATATTTATAATGATGGCTAATATATACTAAAATAAGCTTTTTGTAAAAAAACTCAAAAATTTATTTTTTATTGTGAAAAACGGGTCAAATTTCGCAATATTTTATATAAAATATTTCATAACTTATTAAAAAATTCAAAATTAGCTAAAACCTCATTTCAGTATAATGAAAAAGGTATACTTTAATTGTATGAAAAATTTCAATCATGTACATATAACAAATTTTGAGAATAGGTACATCGAAAACAGCCAATTTAACATTGTCATTATATATAGAGAGATAGATTTCCAACTCCCCTTAAGAAAACGGTACGTAAATAATGTTCTATTCACATCTCTTCTCCTATTTAAAATTGTTTATTACAGAAAAAGATAATGTGGTAGTGTGGCTCTCCATATTATTACACCCAAACGCAATCATCTAAATCTATATTTCAAGTATTTATATCAAATTATGTACATCGTGCAATAGACTTTGATAATCCAAGTTAAAATAACTTTAAACACCTATCGTACTTCCCAGATATTATTTAATAGAGTCTTCCTAATTGATACTTAGAAAGCATTACCTTTTCTTTTTGACTAATTAGTTGATTTTGACTATCTTTGATTTATTCTTTTGTTATATCTTATTAGGCATAATTAAAGGACAAGTTCACGAAGTTCATTTGATTATCTAACTTTTCTCTTTTAGACTTCAATGTTTGACAAGAAAAGCAAAATCTGATATCTACAAATTGGTTATTTTATAAGAAAACATTGCGTGACTATGTATAAAATGAGTGGATTATTTTGAATCATAATACTGATTCTAATTAAGTACTTAAGTGCCCAAGAGGTAGCGTATCGCGTTTCCCCTCCACAGATTCAGGGTTCTATCCTTGGGATGGACTCAGCCCATTCCTTCAGTTGTTCAATAAATGAGTACAAGTTTGCTTGAGGTTGAGGACTAAACACTGGGGGTTTCGCTTCAGACTAACCACCCAATCGGGACATCCGTTCATGAACTTTACCGCCCAATGGTCACTTATACTGAGATGGGCACAGTGGACCTTGGCCCTTATGGTCTGTTATTCCACTGAGTTTAGTTTAAATACTTAAGATTAGAAAAGCTCAAAATTTTTAACGCATTTGTAGTGAAAATAATGTAAGAATTCGAATTTTTCTTTTCTGCAAAACTGATAAAGACTTTAAATTAATCCTTAACATTTTTTGTTTTGAAAGTTATTTTAAAATATTTAAGCTTCACGACCGTGCATATAAAAGAGATATATGCGTTTGTGTAATACACAAACATATAGTGTGCACAAGCATTTATAATTATTCTGTACATAAACAAACAATTAATCCTGTACATACGTAAAATTATAAGCCTGTAAAATATTCCAAGTTGAGTTAAGAGAAAATTTTGTAACAGCATTATAATTCTGTCAAAAACTGTTTTGAAATAAAAAATAATGAAGTAATATGCAGGGATATAACTTTATGAAATTTAGCAAAAATTTTCAGAATTAATTCTTAGAATAAAAGATATACATGATCCGATTAAAACTATCATAAAAATGGCTATAGCTTTAAGATTAATTAATTAAAAATATTTAAATAAGAAAGGTAAATCATAAAACAAAGAACGTAAATGTTTATAGTAAATTTAATTTTAATTATAGAAAATTAATTATAATTGCGCATTATTTTTAATATAATACTATAGTAACCAAACAATAAATTTTAACAATAAAAATTAAATGCAATGATCTTTAACAAAAATGTTACAAGAAAGAAATGTTAACAATAATTTTACAATAAGTTTTAAAAGTAAAAATAATATAAATGTAACAGTAAATTTATAAAAATTATCTTAACTTCTGTTACTTTATATCTTTGAAAAAAAAAAGCATTTTCTTATTTCTCAATACTTTTTACGATAGCTTTAATTATAAAATTCAATAACTTTATTACTTGAAAAGTTTCTTTCAAATACATGTTTATAAATAAAAATATTATATACTTCAAATATTATATATGTTCAAATTGGCTTATCTCAACAAAATGAATCCAAGATATCCACCGAGAATAAAAAAAGAAAAATGTAATGTCAAACATGGAACTCTGAAATTTTAAGTAGAAAACTTTAACAAATACTTCTTCACATGTTATTTGCTCACTTGAATTGTTTGTGTCTTAAGGGACTATTGAATTAACCAACTAATTTTAATTAAATCATTAAAAAGTAAGAAATATCGAGCTTCGAATTCAGTACTGTTCAGTGTTCCTGTTTTATCAGACTCAATAGCTTCCAGATAAGGAACCTTTCATTATCTTAATGAAGATAGGCCATGTAGTGTTTCCTTATTTTTGATGTTGTCTTCAGACAAACCTAATTATTGGATTCCTATAGAAATTACAATCCTTAAAGATGACAAGAAGAGTAAATTGATTGAGATACCAGTAATTTTAAAAGTTACTGCGAGAAAATTGAGAAATTTAACTTTTTTCTAGAAGCGTAGAATGTGTTGTGTATTATATAATTCAAACAGAAAACAATGAAAAAATGCAACAAAACACGCTATTTCTGGTTCAATGATAATCTAAGATTTTATTTTTGTAATAGTTAAATATATAATCACAATATTTGAGTTTGAAAAAGCAGAATTCATCTAATAATGTCATGGAAAACAAATATATTCAATAACGACTTTTTAGAATTTTGTTTAATTAGTAAATATTTAATGATATTGGAGAAAAAATATTTGTTAAAAATTATTCTGCAGTAATGATAAGAAATAGCCACTTTTTTGAATTTTTAACTAAATCGCAGAAAGAATACACAAATATTTTTTAACAGCTGCACGCAAAAAATAGTTCGTATTCTTATCCAAAAATTATAGATGTTTATTTATAGCCTTCCCTTAGATTAAAAATTGTAATGTAATGTGATTTAGAAAAAAAAAGTAAGCTGAAACATACATTTAACCAAAAAATAAAATTTTAAAGTATATATTCAAGCTAAAAAAAGGTTATTTCTTTTTATCATGTTTGATAATTAATATAAATGCTTCTTTTTTCTGTAGTTTTGAATGTGGGCCTAAGATGTAAAATTGTTTGAAATGAAATTTGAACTAATATATATATATATATATATACTTAAACATTTTGAGCTACTAAAATTATTTTATTTAAAAAAACAATTATTCGCAAGTTATTACTATGATTTAAATGTATACATTTGATGTTTTTAGTAATCCTTACATAATTTCATCCAAATCAAATATACATCATTCATTTTTAGATACGGAAATTTTGAAAAAAATAAAAAATAAAAAAAGTAAAAATATGTATCATGTAAGAAAACTCAAGCTAAAGTAGACACGAGTATATTTTGTATTATGCCTTGAAATAGTATAATATCTTGCTGATACCATGTGGCTGTTCTTCCCCTTAACACTAGATTGCCCAAAGCGAGTGATTTTGACTGCTTTTCAATTTCAATTAGAAAAAAATTACATAATAATGGACAATTTCTTAGAACCTTTTAGAATATATATTTTTTCCAAGTGAAGAACAAAATTTTTTTTGTTAATATTTACTAATATAACTTGTTATATGACTGTAAATAATATAAAAAATATTAAAAATTAATTTTAAACAAATTTCTTCACACATTAATAATTCTTTTACAATGCAGTCATTTTGACTGCTTTTGGGCAATATAGGTATATACTAAGTTTCAGTCTTTCTAGTGTTAAAAAACAACAAGAAACCATGTGCCAATTTATGGAGATTTATAAGTTTTCATTTAAATTTAACGACATGAAGTTCACATGCTCTAATTTGAAAACAAATACTTCAGGTAAAAAAAATTTGAAAGTGTTGGTAATAATTTTCTTTTTTACTTCTTTTATACTTGATTCCTCAAAAAAATTCTTTTCCTGGATAATTCTAAAGAACTTCCACTAGTTTCTTTTAAAAAGTGTAAAGAAGCTTCCCAAAGCAATATCCTACAAAAATAAGGCCGTTTTTGTAATGAAACTTTTACTTTCTAAGAAAGTAACATGGTAATCATGAAAAGAACAAGTATTTTGGAAGATTATAAAAAAAAGTTTACATTTTTTTAAAAGAAGTAATCAGAAAAGCGAAAGTCACATGGAAATTTTTTTAACAGGTAGCGAAATGTTTTCGATCACAATTAACCAATTGGATTCTGAGGATTTCAACAAAATGAATAGAGCTTAAAATGATATAGGTTCAAAGAAATTTTAAAAATAACTATGTCTTATGTTATAAGAAAATTAAAATATGTTTGTTGATACAAAATAAATGAATTAAAAAAATGTTGGTTTCAGGAAAGGCTCTTATAACTAAAGGAAATAACTACACAAGAAACAAATCAAAAAGGAAAAACTACAACACTATTATCTCCATGTAAATCTAAGTAAACTATAAAACTAATGATACATTCTTAAACACTTCAATACGAATGTTATTAGAACATGATTAATGCTTATAAACTAACTACATTGTCTTCACTCTTGATTAAGTATTATAATAAGCAAAATATTTATTCATTTTATTAAAATAAAATGCAAGTACTTGCAAGCATTTATAATTTCGTAAAGGATACAATGAAATATAGTTGTCATTTTCTAAAATGTTATTTCTTATGTAAAACTATATATTTCCCTATCTGTTTCGTCATATTGCTTTATTTAACATAATTATATTTATATGACTAATGTTCGCCTTTTTAGTTTATTTTTTCATATTTAAACAAGCTTGAATATCAAAAACAGATTTAAGACAAAGTGTATTGTAATTAAAATATTTAAGAGAATTCATAAAAATATTTATGCATTTTGCCTGTATGCTTGAGTTGTAATTTTGTTTGTTTTTATTTGCATTTGCATTTTATTGATATGTTTAGAAAAAAATTCTACAAAAAAAATTTGTTTCTATTTATGAAATAACAAAATATAAAGAAATAAAATTCTCAGAGCATAAAAGGATTTTTAAGCCCAAATCATGAACATGAATATTTGTTCCGTTAACTTTATTCTTCATTACCTTTCAGGTATTTAATTCATTCACATACATCTTTAAGAGCATATTAATTTCAGAAAGTTGTATATTCAAGCGTACTTTCCAATCTTAAAAGAAATGTGCCTTTCATTTTCCCATGAACTATATTACCATATATTTCACTGCATTTATATACTTCATATTTACTGCTATCTACTTTCATTCATTAATACATTCATATTCCATTGAAAAGAGTTTCAACAATAATTATTTTTAAAGGTGTAGTGATATTAGATTTATAAAGTAACAAACCACGATCTGTCGTAGCGGTAGTCCAGTGGATGCAGTAGCGGATGATTATCTGTGCGGTTGTTCCGGTTGAATCATCTGTTTGAGTGTTGATTCCAATAAGATACACCATGTGGAGAGACAAATATGTTTTATACGTCATGAATGAATTTTATCACATTGAAAATGTGTGGAAGTTTGAAGGGTGAATGCCAGCTCAGGTGTCATCCTCTTAACTGAATTGATTAAAAAATAAAGAGATCCATCACAACTAGCTCTCATCTTGCCTCAAAATATGACGTCAGTATAATCTTTAAGAAACAATCATCTGCTTTAAGAGATCGTATACCAATTTATAAACTTAAATTTTTTGGTCTACTTGTCACGCAATATTAGGAATAGAGAAAACTGTCATCTATTTTTCAATTCCTACTATTAGCTCACACTCTCTATTTATTTATTTATTTATTTTCGTGGAATTTTCAATCATTAATAAAGTACATTTTAAAGCCCTCAATTGAGCTGAAATTTTATGTACAGGATTATTTTAGATGGCAATACAATAATTTAATTATTTTTAATAAAAATGAATTGATTAAAACTAATTATTTAAAGAATTACTAATACTACCACGTTGGCATCATTTTTGGCAACTTGTGTCAAAACTTGAAAATATTTTTTTTCTCACGTTTAAAGTATTCAGTTGAACTGAAATTTTATAACACGATTGTTTTGAATAACAATACAATACTTTAATGATAATTAATAAAAATTAGATATCACTTAATGCTGTGCTTCTGTCATATGTATATACATAATTATATTAATTGTAACTATTTAATAAAAAGTAGATAAAATAAAATATTTCTTCGTTGATCTAAGTAGGAATTGACTTAATTTTTTTTTTATATTACTTGTTTTGCTTAAAATTACCTTTCTTGTTGAATTGTTTAATGCATTAACCCACAGTTTTCCCAAATTTCTATTGTACTAATTATTGGGCTTAAATAAACCTTGAAACATGGTTATGTAGGTCCGTTCCTGCTTAATTCTGCAAAAAGTTGTGTCACATAATGGGATGATTTTATTAGAAGTTAGTTAGCTATGCGAATTGAGTTAATCAGCCCATTACGCATATAATTATTTCCCCTTGAGTTATAAATAGTCACATCATTTTTTTTTTCATTTACGAAGAGAATTTTGAAAGCTTTTAAGCAATCCCGGTTTTTTTTCTGATGACTGTGCAATTGACTATAGAAAGGGCTAAGTAAAAATCTATCTTCTTACAAATGCATGTTTCCTAAAAGAGTACTCGGTGATAGAGTAGGGATGCAAATTAGAGGTTGGAGTTGATAACGTTTATTTTCGTTCAGACACAATAAAAGTTATAACTTACATACTGTTCTTGAAGTGAGTCTATGCCTATCGGGGTAAAAAGTCTTTGCAATATCTAGACAATACAAAGCCCTGATATCTCTTCTACAGAGAATGTTTTAAAAATTCTCAAGAGGAACATGTGTGTGTGTGACTTTTACTGCTACTTTTACATAATTATCTATAGCGGTAGGGGGTTAAAAATATCCACACAGACATAGAGTATTTAATTCGTTGCATACCTAAATGTCTTACTATGGTAATAAACAATAAATGTAAAATAATTTACTTTTAATTGTTATTTTTAGTAATTTAATGTAAAATAATTGGTAGTTTAACCAAATGATTTTATTTGATTTTTTCTTGTATTTTGACATACAGCTGCATCGTATAACATACGCATTTGTTCTGTTGTAAATTAATACAAATACTGTTAGGATGTAATCTTTAAAATGCGATATTTTAATTTAATTTTTATATTTAGTTGTCTGTGCTTCCGAACTTGTTAATTTCAAATTATTTTCTAAGCGAACTAAACTTCGTTAAAATTAAAATTGTGATTATTTTGCATATAGAAAACCCAATTGTTTTTGCACCAGAAAAATATATAAGATCTAATATATATTTTGATATCAACGATTAAGTATTCATGATTTTCTCTAAAATCAAACAAATTTAACTTAATTTCTGATTTAGGATATTTTTTGCAACAAATAATTCCACGTTACTTTTTGTAAGTATGAAAGAAAATAAAATTAAACCTGAATCGAAATCTAATTGTTATTCCGTAAATAGTACTTCAATTAATCTGTGCTTCATATTTACCTTGACATTCAAATGCTGCTGTATTTGCTTAAAACAACATCCTAAGCACTCTCACTCTGGTTGTTGAATAAAATTAAGATTCTATAATATTTTATTTGATATCTTGATGCTATATTAATCTCGCCATATGAGACCATCGAAAGACTAAAAAACGGTTTTATGCATTTAAGTCTATACTTTTATACAGCATATATTATTTCTCATTAAAATAATTAATAAAAATTAAAAACACATTTCAACTTTATGAATTATTTCAAAAACATTAATTTTAAACAAATTATTTTTAAGTAAAATAATAACACTACTATGAGTTAAATTTATATCTTTTCTTGCAAAATGGATTTATTTTTCACATTCTATATAAAACTAAGATAACTCTTATTGTACTTTAGATTCATTTAGTTATATGTGATTTCAAATAAAAATAAATTAGTAATAAAGCTGCCATTTAAGAGTTATTTAAACATAGAACACACATACGTAAATGCTTTTCCAAGTCATGCACAACACCGAGCTCACAAGTGATAAAAATAAAAAATGGAAAGCTTTCTGGAGGAAAGATCAATGAAAAAAAATATTTTTATTTGCAAGAAGAGTTTAAGATAGAGAAATATCTGAGTGTGTGAATTCCTTTTATGACTAACAAACTTACATTTTACGTTTCCAGCTGCATGTACATTACCCAGAACATATTGCGTTTCTCATACATTTGACCTTTCTGGATAAATCCAAAAGTAAATATAATTAATTATTAATTTTGTTCATTTTCTCGTTTTGAAAAGTTTTGTGAAAGAGTTTCAAGGCGAGTTCTTCAGCTTTTATGTTTTGTCAGGGAATTAATTTTAAAACATTTTGATCAAAGAACTGCAAAAATAAGAACAGTTGTGTAAACAATCATTCATTTCTCTTATAAAAAAGGATTAAAAATTTGAAATTATTTATTCAGGATTTATTACATTGCATATTATATTTAAATATATATATATATATAGCAGTAAATAAATTAAAAAGAAGACTAATAAATCCTAAAATATCTTAAGATCAAGCCGAAAGAACCAAGAACATAGAACCATAACAAACCAAAAAAGGTATATCAGTATATATATACTGAACATTAATAGAAACATTCCTTATATCCAACTGAACTTTATCATGTTTTTATATAAGAACTATTCTCCTAAAAGGTTTGTTTCACACATTTTAAGCAATAAACTAATAATTTAATGTATTGCAAATTATATATTTTAAAATTTATTAGAATTTTGGTAAGTTTTGGATAGGAATTCCATATTTCTAGAGCAATCTAGATATTTATTATAAGGGTTTTGGAAGCCATATAATCATGCATGTAAATAAAATATTTTTTTATTTTAGTCACGCAATTTTTTTACAAATTATTATTAAAATGGATTTTTAATAAGATCGTGAATATGAGATATCAAAGCTCTATTTTTTCTACTCTTTTCAATGATGGTTCAAACTTTTCCAATGATTTGAGGAATTAGATAAATAATGCCACACGCAAGAGTACGAAATGAGAATCAATAACTGTGAACTTTATTTTCAAAGCCAAGATTATATTAGTTATGTACACATTTTGCATTTCGAATCCGGATAAGAATTTTACTTTGCAGTGGAATCATGTTATCTTGACTGTAAAGCGTAAGGTTTATTGTTCCAAAGGAAGAAACGTTTCATGCTCGTAATAAATTTACTTACACTTGCTGTCGTATATATTACGAACTAATGTTTCTATTAAAATTGTCTTCTGGTTCATTTGAACAATAGCTAATTTCCAGTTTCATAAGTCTCAAGCAGAAAAGAACTACATACTTTACCATACTTGAAAGTTTTGTTTAACAAGAATACCAGTTCATGAATTAAAGTATGCACACAGTTCGCGTTTTGTATTGTATATTGAAATTGAAGAGAATTACTTGTAGAATTTTTCCTATAAAACTACAACTCCTTTGAAAGTCATCATTTTTACTCTCTTTATTTTTAATAACCAGTAAGTACTAAAATAGGTGAGTTTTTTTCTTACCCAATTATTCTAAAATCTTCAACGGGCCAATTATTTCAAGTCAAGCTCAGCCTGTATATGAAGAAAATTATTTTTAGTTATAAAGTTTTGAAGACCGTAATAAAGAGTTTGTAAGACACTGGAAAACAGATTTACCCTGCAAATCAGAATTTATTAATATTTAGAGCATCAGAATGTATAGATATTGTTAACATGAAAACTAAATAAGCAATACTGTTAACATAAAACTGCTATTTCAGTCAAATAAGTTTATGCGTATCTCTTATCTTTTAGTTTTTATGTCAATATGAATAACAAAATGAATTTTCTATACAAAATTATTTAGACGTAATATTGAATTCAGTTTAAATTATTTATTCAAGAACTAAGCCGCGAAAGCATGTCATTAATATCAATAATTGGAATAAGAATATAGCTGGCATTTAGAGGTCCATAACATGCTAGCTTAAATCTATAAGGATTGCGCAAATGAAAAGTGGGCACGTGCAATTGTGCCAAAATAATTACAGCTATCGCAGCACTACCGAACATGGATATAAAGGGAGTTTGGATGAGTACACCGCTTACGACGTGAAGTGATAAAACCTGTTCTTGGTGGAGGAAATAGATAAAACTAAAGTCGTGCTATTCATAGATGCGTCAATATCGGAGAAATGTGTGGTAGTATTGTTTCTGATTGCGGAACGTGAGCAGAATGCGCGTAAATATCAACGAATGTGGTCAATCTATGGCGAACACAGCTTAGTTCGAACAATTGGTGCAAAAATTTCGGGAAGAGAGAGGGGGAAGACAATGTAGGCCCAAATGTCTCTCGTGAAGCCCAGGTTACCTTAAAAAACTTTTTTGAAAAGTGTTGGAATATACACTGTACAAACCGGATTTATCTCCGCAGAGCATTACGTTTCCATTCGAATGATGAGGAGAAGGAAGCGATGCAGGACTTCTCCAACCACAATCAACCACAACCTTTCTACAGCGAAAACACAGACCTATTGTCGAAACAATGGGACCTGTGTGTTACAATTCCAAAGGTGATTTACTATAAATTCCAATAAAGGTATTCATTTTATTCCACTTGTCCTCTTTTCATTTGGGCAACCCTTATATTATTTAATTTAAATGGACGCGTTTTTTTTTCACCTGTGTTAAATATATGACTTTTAAAAAAATTGGAGTTTCACGCACTTAAAATTCTAATATATTATTTTTTTTGGTGGCTATAATAAAAGGAGTCTTTTTTTTTTCAAAATAAAGAACTGGCTAAGATCACTAAAAAGATTCTTAACATCTCGTGTTGCCAAAGTTAAATTTGTAAAATCACCATTTTCTTCAGTTTTACTAATTGAAAATGTGTTTAGATAACACAATCAATTGCGTTAATAGGAACTGTATATTCAAAAATTGTTTCAGGAAGAGTGAAAGAGGAAGAGGGCATATATTGTTATTCACTAGTATTGTAAGATGAAGCTCGGTGGCCGATTGGTAGCTTATCGCGCTTCTACACCATAGAACCAGGGTTCTAACCCCGGGCTGAGCAAGGTCAACTCAGCCATATGTTCATTCAGTATGTCAGTAAATGAGTACCGAGCTTGCTTGGGGACTAAACGCTGGGGGTTTCACGCCAGGCTGACCATCTGATTCGAACATCTGCTCAAGCACTTCAGCGGCCAAGGTCACGTATACAGAGATGGGCATAGTAGGCCTTGTCCCTCGTGGGCTGTTGCGCCATTGTGTTTAGTAGTTAATCTTGTAAGATATGATCCACAAGGAAGGCAATTTCGAACATCAAGTTGAATTCAATACAGTTGGTGATGTTTTTGTATGATTTTATTTATATATATAAATGTTTTCTCTTATACTTGATCAAAACTCTTTTGTTATAACTATTCCATCCGTTTCAGTTATACTTTTCTGACACTAAAAACATAACATAAATCTTTCTGATTTATTTCATACATCAGGCATATAATTTCAATACAACATCAAACCATGTTTCTTTTACAGTTTTCAAAGAATTAATACGATGCTCGCATAGTTAAAATTAAGTTAAAAACAGTTATATTGCAACGGATAATAATCTGAACTTGTGAATCTAGAAGCAATTTTTATAATATATCTCTGACAACATTTTTTTCCTTATAGCCATTTAATGAAAGTTGTGGGCGTCAAAAATTTTATTTTAAATTTTTCTCAAAGATAGGCTTTTAAAAGGCCTATCCAAAGAAACAGGATACCCTGGAAACTCACAAGCATTAAAAAAACGTGTCGCAGTTTGGCAACACTTTTAAAATGTATAAAATAAGGCTCAAAAATTATTTGTTAGAGAATCAAATTTTGGAAAAAATAAAATATTTACTAACGCTATTTTAAACCGTAGGACTGCAGAAAATTTATAAAGAATAGTTAAATTTACATTCAGAATCTCTTGATATGATTTTAGTTAGCTTTTAAAAATGTATTTTCCTTAGCGGCTGATTATCGTAATGGTCCCAGATTTTTATTCTTGTTAAAATATATTTTTGATTTGATTTATGTACGTCTAGTTA
>BMAV01006760.1:60317-80635 GCA_019973955.1 Trichonephila inaurata madagascariensis
CCAGCATCACTAAGTATACCTTTATATAAACAATTATAATTAAATTTTAATACATAATACTAATTTACTTCATTCGCTTAATTTAAAGTCTACGCATATTTTTTTAAGAAAATAACGCATTAAATTACTTAAAACAGAATTGTATACCAGATTCACAAGTTTTCAATTAAATAAATATCAAGATCCAGAAAAGTGTTTTATCAGAATAAAATATATCAAAACATAAAAGAATGTTGAATATATTTGTTTCGTATAGAATAGTTCCTTATTCTTTCAATTTAAAATTTTTTTGGTTATTTAAATTCATAAATGTTTTTGAATCACACATAGATACTTTGTAATGCAATCAATATATTTGAATATCAATACAAATTTGAACAAAAAAATTAAAAATTATAAAAATGTTTATGTCACTTTTGATTTTGCTAGTTTTTGATCTAAAAATCGGGAACTGTCCACATGTTTTGTTTTTTAATTCCTTTCTAAGAAATGAAAAATTTTTTCGAACATCAGATTAATTTATGTAATTTCGATCCTATCAAAAAAAATTTTGCGTACATATGTAAGAGGCCCGCGCCTCTCTCGCGAGCACCTAGATGTGAGTGGGGGAGGAGGAAAGAAACACTTGATAAGATTCAACTAATCTATTTATTTCAACCCTAAGAACAGACACGATATTTCAACTAATATTATTAAAAGAATGTCTCAATTAAAACTGTGAAAATGGAACAACGACAGTAACACGTGAGCGACGAGGCGACTAACAAACTTGATCCTTATCTTAATTAAGGTTATAACCTACTATCCGATTTAATCTAATCTTAATTCAATCTTAGTGAACAATCGTCACAACTTAAGGTTCCCTAATAATAATCAAGGCTCTATAATTCTAATATTATACCTTTAGAAGCAATCTCACCTGTCTCGAGTATATCTTCGCTTTTTCTCCCTTCCTAGCAAGGAAATCTCGCCTATTTATAGTAAGTTAATTTGCATATCCTAATCCTCTTCTTCCGAAGGGTTGGCTGTGAATAACGCGAATTGATAGCCCAAAGATTTCCCAAGAGGATTAATTAGAAGATCGTGTATAGTTCCGTCACACATGAAATTTTAATTCTCAAAAAGGAGTTAGGGAAATTAATTCGAAAAATACCATGCAGCTTAAAATTTTATATAATTACTAGCTGCATGACCCGGCGTTGCACGGGTTTCTTCAAGTGTATAGCTTAATGCCTTGGAAGATTCCCCTTCCTCTCTCAGTGTCTGCACTCCCTGGTGTGTGTGTCATTTTCATATATCAATGTCATTAAAATTTTCTTTTCTTAAGTTTCTTTCACCTCTTTGTTCCGTCGGAAGGGTTGGTATTTTCTCCGTATGGTCCGATGTTGCACGGACTTTTTCCAAGTGTGTAACTTTTTGCCAATGAAGTTACATTGGTTTGAAGAAGGATGATTTTTTCGCGTGCACGGATATTTATTAAGTCCTGAGACACCTTAAGTGTCAAAACAGAGAATGGAAATTGACCATTTGTATTCTGAGAAAACAAAGTTGGAATATGAGTACAGTCTCTCTACACGAAGTAGAATCAGAGTAATAAAATAAAACCTGCTTACAAAACGAAATGTCAAATAGCAAAAGATAACTATCCAAGAAATGAAAATAGGAGATATAGTTAAGCGATATTTCATTCTTATACTACATGAGATTTATTTGAGAATTAAGACAAGCAATCTTTGCGAGAATTCCTCTCTCTCTCTCTATTGAGAACTTTTACTTTACTAAATTTCCTTAAATCAGATTAAATCGCATAGCTTATGGACCTTTCCGAAAAAGGGTCATAATTATCTGTAGTTCTAACAGTTCAGGAGTTATTCGCGTTTGAAAAAACGTAAAAACAATCCAACCCTGAGGCCGTGTCCGCAAGGGGTCATCCCGAGCAGCGGGAAAAAAATAAATGGAATTCGTTTTTCTTTCATAACTTTCTTAAAAATGGACTCCCATTAGAAGACTTGGACAAGAAAAGATCTCTCAATTACCTACAAAAAATGTTCTTTTTATTAAAATAGGTTGGAAACTTTTCATTGTAATGATTTTTGAAATTTTGCAACGAGACTTGTCCACCAGATGTAAGCCCGAGCAGCAGCGATTTTTTTTCATATGACTTTCTTAAAAACGGGTTCATAACACCCATTTCTTCCTATATTTTTCGAAGGGCTCCTAATTGAGTCAAAAAAAGTTGTCTGTTAAAGCATTTGGTTAATATAATTGGTAACAATATTTTTTAAAACATTAGGAACGTCAAAATAAAGAAGAAGAATTTCAAGTTATTATTATTAGTCTAAAAAAAGCATCAGTTATTACTCGTTCAAGGTTATTAAATTGATTATTTATTTATATGTTATGCAAGGAAACTTAAAATAAATTTTTAACTTTAATGTTCTCGCGTAATGAATAAAATTTCACACAGTGACACTTCTCGTCATAAATGAGGAAAACATTTCTTGATGTAAACATATCACTGCGATATTAAATTTAAGATGTTTCTTTGTTGTATCGAATTTTTTATGATGATAGAAGATAGATATTTTATTAGATTCATAGATGTTTACTTATCAAAAATTTCTACATATTGTCGTAAAAAAGCTTGAAAAAACATTACTCTTTTCACATCTTCAATAAAAGCTGCCACACCAATAAAACGATAAAAAAAAGTATATAAACTTGCTTATAAATGCATAACATTTTGTTTATTAAGGTAAAGAAATACTTATATTGCATCATACGTCTAAAAATTTCTGATATTTTTTTTCCTTGAAAGGAATATTAATTTATCTTCCACGCACTTCCAATATCATTTATAATGCATGTTTCAATATCACAATTTTAATGCTCATCACGAAGAATATACAACTGTTTTTTTTAAAGGTTTATTCGTAAAAGTATTTTGAAAAGAAAATATTTGGGAAAGACAATTTGAAAACATCTTGAAAAAGTTTCCGAATAAGCTTTTGAGAAAAGAAACTCATAAAATGAAATTTATAAAGCTGATAGAATTTCTTTTTCATACATGAATTTGAAAACAACACAGTACACATATCCTTATAACAATAAATTTCAGAAGTAGCCACAATGCATTTCATAAACTCCTATGTTGTGTGAATAATAGAGAGAAAAGATATAAAAATTTAAAAACTTACACAGCTCACTATTCTGTAGTAAAAATTTATTTCATTGTATAGTTTCTCAGCAATACACAATCAGTGTACAATTTTATAAAAATATATTTTCAGTCCTATAGTCCCAAATTTATGTCTAGAAAAAGAATTAGATACATAGTTTGTGCTTACTTTATTATCTATTTACATATTGTTTTTAAAACCATTTAAGTTAAAATTGTATAAATATATATCGTTATTATTTTTTTTGAAAACACGAGAGAAATTATATATTGTGTAAAAAGCAGAAAACTATGACATTTAAGTGCTACAAAGTATTACAAAAATTACATTTTTCCTAAAGAAACTTTAAAAATATTATTTAATATAATAACTTATACTAAAAAAAGGCTTAAAGTAACTACGGATACAACAATATTAAAGTAATTACGCAAAATAATTACGTTTACAACACTGATGATTAGCAAAAATGTTTATGTAAATTACAACGTAATACACGAATAAAACTGAAAAGGTGCGGTTTGTAGTTTTATAAGCAAATCCCAAATTGAGACTAGGAATTTTTGCTCTTCATAATTTTCATGGGAAACCTCATGACTTTTCTAAAATATTTAAAAAATTCTGTTTTTACAGGTTTTAGGTACATTTAAAGTTTAAGGTGGTTTTCAGTTAATGTTAAAGAGTAGGACCAGAATTTGGAACATTTTTCAGATATAAAAGAAATGAAATATTAATATGATATTCTGGCTTCACTAGAGAGCAGAATTTTTTATTATACTTCCCGTTTTTAACCGAGTTTATTAATTTTTTCTGGTTATTATTTCTGGCGCTTTTTCTCCTATACCGTAATGTTAAATGGGTTATGCCTTCACGTATTATAACAAAAAAATAAAGTATTCATGGAATATTTTGACATTTTTAAAATCACTATATGGTTAACAGAGGTAAGTGTTGTAATATTGCAAATATCCATAGAAATTGAGGCATTTTTTTCTGTCTGAAAATGTGCTTCGCGTTTAGTTCAAGCTCTCGTACTTTTACCGAAAACAGCCTTAAATGTTATTCTCACGTTACGAGTTGCATGCAGTCCTTTTTAGCATTAGCAATGTAATTAAGATTCTCTACTTAATTATATCTTTAATAAATGAATTACATGAGAGTTTATAAGTTTAACTTTGCTATTAACCAATTTGACGAGAAAATGTTAATGAAATAATTTAGTGAATAAACCAGCCTCTCTCTAATAAATGAAAACAATTTAATTAATAATTTTTTGTATAAAACAATTTAACATGGTGAAAGAATTGTAAATTTCTTTTTTCTTTAATAACGAAATAAGTTTATGCTGCAAATGATTTTTGATTTCCTTAAATTGCACTTATTAGAATGTATATTTTTATTCTAATAGTTATAATCGATGTAGTTACAAAATGAAGAAATTTCTGAATATTTTCCAGATTAATTTTGAACATTATTAATTTTTATAAAAAGTATATATAATTGTGGACACTATTTTTTTTCTTTTTAGATATTTATTCCGTTTTTCACACATGAAAAATAATTTAAAACTGAAGATAATGGAAAATATTACCTTTAATACATTAGGAAATATTCCTTACCAGCATTTTAGGTATGTAAAATGAAACAACATATATGAACGATTAAGATAAAATAGATAATTTAAAACTATAAAATATACTGTTAATGCAGCGTTTCTCAAACTGTAGGGCGCGCCTCCCTAGGGGGCGCGATAACCCTAGGAAGGGGTCGAGAGCATATTAAAAAGTCGAAAACCAAGAAATCATTTTAAAAATTATTAATTTATTGAAAGTAAACAAGCATACATTTTTACATATTAAAAAATAAAATAAAAAATTTAAACTGTTATAATACACTTATAAAGGAATCAGTACTCTCTGCACAGTGTATTTTATAATCAATTTAACAATATTAAGTTAAGAACAAGTTTAGTAATTTCCAGTGACCCCATGAGCTTGTCATATATAAAATTATATGTAAAAATAAACATTTACCTTGATAATTTATACGGTTTATAATAAATCCTGTAACAGATGATTAACAGTTACGCGATTCACTCTCCAATGCCACCATTTTGAACGTATACATGTGTATGTGGTGTATTTGGGGGCGGGGGAGGAGGGAATAAATAAGAAAATCCTCTGAAATATGTACATCCTTCGCAAATACTGTGAAGGTCATTCTATTGCATTCCAAAACCTTTGGAATAATTTTATGGATAGCAGTTCACAGAAAAGATCGTATTTCGGAAAGACGTACATATACATTCAGGGAAATTTACGCACTGGCTGAGAGAGACGTTTATATACGCCGGGGGTACTTCAGAGGTTAAAGTCGAATTGTAGCTAAAGCATCAAAGTATCATATTTTCAAATTCAATACATAGCTATTGTATGGAGGGGGCGCAAGGAAAATCATGATTGAATATTGGGTCGTAAGTCTGGAAGTTTGAGAAACACTGTGTTAATGATTTCCTTTCGATATTAAATGGTTTGATCTGTAAAATGTATTGTAGCATTAAGAAAAAACGTATAAGTATTCAGATTTTAATCAGATAAAAACTTAATGCTAATCACCAAAAGAGTCTCATTTAAAAAGATCGTAACAAGATACATTTAGAGATGGGAAATGTCAAAGGCAAGGGTTATTAATCTTCGATGTGTGTAGCATGCGCGTTTAAAAAGATGTAATGTGCCCTCAAGCTTCTCATCAGTATAGCGCTTACCAATCCTAATAGATCGCTGAAATATCAAAGTAAATATGAATATCATCACAAAAGAGCCTTGCTAATGTTTTTCTCTTAATTTTTTCGTAAATTTAGAATGATTTATCTAGTACCTTATGCACTTTTTTAAACTAAAATCAAAAACATATTGTTACGAATTTTGTGTAAATAGTGTAAATAATTTGTATTTGGGTGTTTAATGCATTTATATTACTCTATGTTATACTTATTTCATGTTAAAATAGTACTATTCACAAGCAATGCCGCCCCTTACGTTATAATGGCGATTCAATGAGAACTTGGCGAAAACTTGGCGATAGAGTCAAGTTGGCATCATTTTTTGTGACCAAGTTGGCGGCAATCTGGCGACATTGACGACAATGTTGGCGAGTTTGGAACCCTCTGGAAGCTTCTAGAAAGTAGTAGATCTCTCCACTAATGTCACGCTTAATGACACGAGCGTTTATATTTCTGGAAGTTTCTGTCGCGTCTATAAATAAAGATGTTCGCCGGAACACCAGGGCAGTCTGATTTCAACCAACGATGAGTGAACATTGTTTTGACTAGTGCTTAGGTCGGCTGTGCTTGTGAATAATCTTTTACTTGCGTGTATTTTTTAAGACCGAAGATTGTGTTTGATTGCTGTTGAAGGCATGAAGACCTTCGGAGATTTACTCTGTGGATATCGCTGTTGAATCTTGCATTTAAAGGATTGGATTTTTGATAATCAATTCACATCGCTCTTAAAGAACTGTTTATTTTCTTTGTGATTGTTTTGCATAAAATCCTAGAATCCGGATCTACGTAACAATATTTTTATTATTCATTTATTGTGGTTTTATATTCTATCTTTCTACATTGTTCCCCCTCTGACTAATTTTTCTTCTTACATGAAATTTTCTAATGATGAAAATCCTAGTGTGTGATGCGTATCATAAAAAATTTAAGAGGTAAAAATAAGCTACAGTGTTTTGATACAAGTGGGATTTAAAAGAATCTAATTAGGAATTAATGATTAATCCAAACGTTGCATTTTTTTTTCTTTTGTTCTTTTCTTTCATTCAGCAAAATTTTATATGAGAAAGACCTGATTATATAATAAAAAAGAAAGAATTATGCATCGGAATATGTTTTGAAATATTCAAATACAGTTATTGAGGCACTAAAATATATTTTATAAAAATTTTCTTCAATTTTCAGCTAATGCATTGTGGATCATTAAAACAGAATGCTGTTAGAATACCTTGTTAAAATTCCATATTTTAAGTAACATATTTCTTGCAAAATTTTCTGGAAAGAAAATTAATTATTTTGAAACGCTTTTAGTAGTATTGCTTGCTGCAAACTTGCAAAGCTCTTATTGTATGTGCATAAATAAGTAAAGTAATTTCCAACGAACTATCTAATAATATTTCCAAAAAACTAAAAGTCACAGGATTAAAACCGATATATATATATATAATAACACAACCAATCTATACAGAAAATTGAACTCTAATGTGATAAATGTTAAGACATCATACAAAAAATAATCCAA
This sequence comes from Trichonephila inaurata madagascariensis, assembly GCA_019973955.1. Classification (NCBI taxonomy): domain Eukaryota; kingdom Metazoa; phylum Arthropoda; class Arachnida; order Araneae; family Nephilidae; genus Trichonephila; species Trichonephila inaurata. The sequence continues at coordinate 67,795 of BMAV01006760.1, forward strand.
CTTTATAATAGTTAGAAACAGTGTTATTACGACAATACAATTATCTGTGTGCACATTTTGTCTGAGACGTTGTAAGACATTGAGGTGGACCATTGAGAATGCTACAAGTAAAATACTGGAAATGTGCATACAAGATTCTGGTCGTTTGTATAGTCCTTGAGTCCATGTGTACTTTACTGTTACAAACGTGCGGGAAATTTTTCATAGAAAACCAATCGATTTCTTTTTAACACTAGATTGCCCAAGGAAGTCCTTTTGACTGCTTTTTAATTTCAATTAGAAAAACAATGGTGTATATAATGGCACAATTTCTTAGACTTTTTTAGAGTATATTTTTTTTCGGAGTGATGTAAATTTCTTTTAATGTTAATATTTACTAATAACTTGTTATATTGACTGTAAATAATATAAAACATTTTAAAAATTAATTTTAAACAAATTTATCTACACATTAGTTATTATTTCACAATGCAGTCATTTTGACTGCTTTTGGGCAATATAGGTATATACTAAGTTTCAATCTTTCTAGTGTTAAAGAGCAAAATCATTGCAGTATTGAAAAATACTTCTAATGTTGAACATCTACCAAATCATTAGAACCCTTCATATACAAATTGTAACATGTCGAACGAAATTTCCAACAAGTAAATAGGACCACTTTTTTGAAAGTATTTCGAATGGCATGTGCCAAATATCCATTTTCAGTGCTTAACGCATCCACGAGAACAGTGACTTCTTGGTAAAAGCATCTTACAGAAGACTCAGCGTGAATGTCCCGCATGTCACACTTCTACTGATTGCAGGTTATTGATTTCATGAAAAGGAGAACACTTTTGCGTTTAAGTCGAGAACACAGAAACTGGACAAACAATGAATGACGCTATCTTATGTACTTGATGAGTCACGATTCAGTATACAGAACGATTCTCATTCCAACATAATCTGGAGAGTACGTGGAACACATTACCCCCATCATAATATTAAAGAACTTGGTAGGTATTACAGTGGTGGTGTTTTAGTATGGGGGATCTTAATTCCTTCTGGACTCAAGGATTTATTTTGTACGTTTTCAGAGGAAGCTCGTTTAATGAGACAAGATAAGAAATGGGATTGAGTAATCTCATGATCGTCTTTTCCAAGATACAACAGATTCATAGATCTTATTAATTAACGACAATGGGACAAAACACTATTATTAACACGTAGAGAAAAGTATTTTAGTGAAAAAATCAAGCGCATGCAATGGTTCGTACAATCCTTATACTTAAATCCGATTCAGAAAGCTTCGGATATGCTTGAGTGAAGGGTTTCAGCTGGATAACCTCAATCAAGGAACATAACTAAGTTCGAAACTATTCTATTGCAGGTGTGAGACAGAATAGTTACTGCAATTGATCTATTCTCCCTTTCGTAGCACAGAATATTGGTGTTGTGCTAGTATTGCATCAAGAAGTCATTACTTTCTCTATTAACTGTCTTTAGCAGTTGATTTTCTTCATTGAAATGATGGACCAACTTCTTGTCTTTTCTTCTTTTTACGCAATTCGTATACGTATCAAGCGAAAGAATTCAAGATGGCTTCTTCAAATTTTAATTTTTTTTCAATAGCTTTCTAATTAAATACGCCAAATTTCAAACAATTCTGCCTTTTTTTCCTCAACCTATTTTAAAAAATAATCAGTATGCTTTTTCACATGTATACATAAACGAATATTATTACATATTTAAAACGCATACAGTCTTTATTTAAAATTGTTCACTCATCTTATAAATTACATTTCTGATTAATATTTGAAACGCGTTTTTTTCTTAAGTATATCGCGGGGAATATTTCCTTCAAGAAATTTCTATGCACTTTTGTACAGATGTGACTTTAACATTTGAGAAATTTTTAAGGAAATCTTTGTTTATTTTGCTCATTGAAAAGTTCTTCTGTATTCCCTACGCTTATTTGTATCATGTATATGTATTTTGGATAAGTTTTGCTCCAGGTCATTGTATGTGTTCCTGCGATGTGTACCATACAGATTAAGTTGTGTTTAATGTATAGCAAAACTACATGCATAATAAATACCCATATATTTTTGCCATACCCAAGTTAAAGACAAGTAAGTTAATTTTATTTATTTATTATTTATTTTTAATAAGGTGAGCAAAAGTTTTCTTATAATTTATGTCCTATTCAATCGGTTTAAAACAGCTTTCGGGTATTTTAAGAAATTAAACTTACACCAACAAAACTTTTAGATTCTGTTTTATTTAAAGCTTTTCATTTAATATGTTATAACTACATTAATTTAGGAAGTGAATTTATATGAATAAATCAATTAAGTTCAATATCATCCTTATTTTAGGTAAGATATTTAAAAAATCGACTTTTAATGACAAATATAGAAACTCTATTTAGTAAAAAAAAAGCACTATCAACAAAGAAAATACGTTTCTAAAACAAGAATAATTTTGTAAAGCACATTCAAAATAGATATATTGAAAAGTTTGGAATTCTGTTGTTTTGAGAAATATTGATATTTGTGTAAGTTTCATTTGGTGTGTACCATTCAGCCGGAAAAATATATATTTATTATTTCTGCTACGTTCAGCAATGAATCTACTGAATCAGATATCTGATCAGAAACTTTTTATCATGAATTTGAATTCCCAGCTCCCTTAGGAGTAATATGATTTCAATTTGGTATAAATTTAGTTTGAAATCGTGCGATCAATTTTCCTGTGCAACTGTTCAAAAACATTCCAGTTCTTACGAACATAATACTTGTTTTGATTTCCTTTAACTATACTTTAAGGAAATTATAAGTCAATTGTATTTTAAACTTTGAGTTATTTGTGATCATTATATTGAATCATATATCTAGATTTTTTTGTTTAAAATTATTTTTGTATCTACAAATTCAATGAGAAATGCTTAAAATAGTTTCTTCAAAACTCCAAAAGTCAATTGATATACCTAATAATGAGAATTATAAAAATCTAGAACCGTCTGAAACCATACAGGATAAAGTAAGAAACTGAAAAAATTTCGAATATTTAAATAATTTTCTTTTATTCGTGATTTAATCTGTTTTATTTGGCCCACTTTGTTTTTTCAAATTATACATTAAATAATTTTCCAACAAGGCATAACTCTTCATCTTAAATAAAATATATTAACTTTCACACGTTATTCAATTAAAAATATTGCGTATTATTATTTAACCTGTGTTTAGGACAATCCGAGATAATAAACATAAAAGTACTTCTAAAAAAATTTTTAAAAACATATTTTTTAAGTAAATTTTTTAAACAAATCATTTTAAACAAGACTGTATAAATATTTAATAACAGATTCCAAATTTGCATACTATCCCTATGATTTCCAAATTTTTTCATATTAAGTGAGTAAATCTAGAAGTGTATTATAAAATCTAAGAAATTCGTTAAGACAAAAATCCCACTTGATATAATATAAGTGATAATTGTCGCTCTTCTAAGCGATTAGCAGCCATTATTATCAACATCAGTTTTCTGTCATGTTCATTTCTTTATTATTCTATGTGACTTCTTGAAAATTTAGCCGTTCTATTCCAAAGGAACTCAAACATAAATGCTTCAGTTTACATAATGGCTCTCCAGAGATTAAAAAAAATGTTCATTTCCCTAAAACCCATTAAGATTTTTAAGTGTTGGAAGCTTATTTTACGTGCATGAGCACTTAATTTTTATTATGGAGTTAATTTGAATTGCAAGTTCTTCACACATTAAGCTAACATCAAAATTACTCTTAATAAGAAAGCAACAAAAATTTTGCTTTTAAACTAAAAGTTATTCAAAGTGGGTATAGTTTTATTCCACTAAAACTTTTCGATGGTCTTAAGTCTTACGAAACACTTGTGACACATAATGCTTGAACCTTGAACTATACTTACTTGTATATTAACACTTTTACTGCATATGCTTTCTCCTTAAAAAAATATGTGGTAGAGATTACTAACTTATTCCAAACCAATCACTAGGATTTGTGTTTGAATTGCAGCATTAAAAACAAATATACACCGGTGTCCAACTTTAAGATTACAAACATAAAAATTCAGATATTTTGAAAAAAAAAATCGGTTTTAATACATGAAAATTCTGTAGGAGTTTACTGTAGGCTGACACGCAAATGAGAGTGGCATTGGTCAAACATGTCTGGTCATCCCGCTTACCTCACAGAAATGAAAATGAATAGATAGTAAATAAATGGTTAGATTTTTCTGGTCATTTTTCTGAGAAAACATTGAATAATCGAATAAATATTTCCTGCAAAGAAAAAAGGCAAAAAACGACATAGAAATATGGGGGATTCGAAAATACGAACATTTGTATACCTCCAACACAGTAGCGCTCTCAGAAATTTTTTTCAAGGAGAGGGGTGAAGGTCAGGGTTGAAAGTAAAGCACACTCGTATTATGCTCCAATACATTGCCCAACATATTCTTTTGATATTGTCTATTTTCGGGAACAAAACACACACACGCACAGTACAAAAATTAATTGAATAAATAATTAACATTAATTAATAAAAATAACTATTAATAACAAATAATTAATTACATTTTACATATTATACACATAGCATTGTAATCAATCGAAGAATTCAAGGGCATTGGAAAGGCAGGGGTGTGGGATCGAACCCGGGGACCCCTTTTGTGTGTGCGCCACTGATCCAACAGATTATAATAAAGTTTACAATGATTTATTTTGAGTTGTAAGCCCAGTGGCTGAGTGGAAGTGTATCACGCATCCACGCCATCATGTCCAGAGTTCAAACCTGGGCAAGATTGACTCAGCTTTTCATCCATTCAATGTGTCGACAAAAGAGAACGAGGCTTTCTTGGGAACAAAACACTTGGGCTGACCACTTGACCGGAACATCTGCTCACGCACCTCAGGCACAGTAAGCCTCAGCACTTATGAGTTGTAGAAGCAACTCTGTGTTTAGTTTAGTTTATACTTGGCACATTCGGTATGTTTTCTGAATATCTATTATTTTGAAAATGTCAATATACATTTAATTTTTAATGCCAACTATTTTACGTTCTCCAACTAAAATTAATTTTTGAATACTTTTAATAAATTGCAATGATAACAAATTTGTTTTCAAAGATAAAAATTACCCCATTAAATGCATTAAGAATATACACGGGGAACAGCCTAGAGTATAATTGAATTAAACTTTAGGGAGAAATGCTACAACTGGGATTAGCTTTTAACTTTGTTTTACCTCCTTAGAACCTACTACAGACGAAATTTATCTGAGTAGTTAAAGATTAAAAGAAATTTTTAAGCAAGCAAGATTATTAAAGCAAGATTTTTTTCCTCGTGTGTCTCTTACAGAAAAGGAGTCTAATTTGTTATGAAACTATCATTTTTTTTTAATATAATACAGGTGTTATTATATCATCGTGCTTTCCTAATAAGACACAAAAGATTACCATTCACTATAAATATAGCATACAAAAAATAAAATATTTCTATTATCATATTATCTTATACAATATAATGCTCTATTGAAAAAAAGATGTCTCAGTTATAAATTGTTTTTGAATAAACCTTCGTTGAAAGTTTGAACAAAAAATTTATGCCACATAGCATTCATTAAACTAAATGAGATTTAAATACATATTTTTGTTTTTAAAAAAGGGCTGCATCTAAGATTTTACTTTATTTGTTTATATCTGCCTTATCTTTTTGTATTAAAAAATTGTTAAATAACATAGTTTTTTTTTCGGTTTAAAATTTTATTTTTTATTGTATCATCGACATTTTAGGGCGGCATTTTTTTAAAAATTGTAGTACCTTATCATTAAGAAATAAAGGGATCAGTCTTTTAACCCTCTAAGCGGTCTGCACGTAAAGCCTTGCCAATCTGGAGATGCTTCGAAAATGCACCGCACGTATTTTTTTTGCCGTCAGATGGGGTTTCCAAAAGCGGTTGAGCCGTATTTTTAAGAATGCGGCTCGGCCGCTTTTGGGAATCTTGCTTGAAGGCAGAAAAAGCATCTCTGGAATGACGGGGTTTTACGTGCAGACCGCTTGGAGGGTTAAAAGGTTTTAAATGATTGATAAAGTTGTATTCAAATTACACTTCCTTAGTTTAAGTAACACTTGATCATTAAAAAACATTATATTTCAATAATACATTATTTTTTTATTTTCATTTCTTAAAATTACTTCAATATTTATTTCCTTCGATATCTTATATAAACTGTGCACTTTAAAAATTATCTGGAAAATAATAGTGAACGTATTCTTTTTTTAAAATTTATTCAGACTACTGCATCCCGTCAGTTAAATTTTTTGAAGTTATCGCATATTAAAAAGATGAAATCATTTCTTATGTGTCTAACATGATGAAAACTCCCCAATTTTTTTACATGGTATTTTTGATTTTACTGATTTCTTGATAAGCTTGCTTTTCACATGAAAAACATCATAAAATAAAACACTTCAAAATAAATGTAATCATCAATTGAAACATTGCCTTCGGCAACTTAGCTTAGCTTTGCTTTAATCTATATTTAAATAAAATAGTTCAATAAAAACAAGTTGTTCAAATTGGTTATGGGATTTTATTGTTTTTGTTTTGGGGGACGCATTCTGCCATCACCAGAATTCAAAGCAAAAGTTCAATCTTTCTTATGAAATAAGTTTTTTTTTTCCTATTCATGTTGTGGGACAAACTTGGATATTTTCGTAGTGATACATTCAATTATCGGCATAAATTCGTATCCTGAGTTGGTAACAATAATGATTGATGATGAGAAACAAAGAAAGAAGCTCAAAAAAGGGATAAAATATTCTTTCAGATGAGGAAAAACGATATATAAATGATCTCATTCATATTAATAATGACAGATATCTCGTAACTATTTGTGTGTCAAGCGGAACCCCTTTGATATCACTGACTCTAATATTCTTCACAGAATAGATTTAAGATGAATCACGATGTATAAAAACCCCTGCTTCATGAGTGGGTTTTTTAAATTCTTTATCTAACAATTGTTTACTTAAGCAAGAACTCGTTCTTACCGGATCTTTACTCAACAGAAGAAAGATGTTTACCAAACTTCAAGTCTGTAGGTATAATAAAACAAAAAAGACAAATTTTTATCTATGTATCTCTTAACCGCCTTCGGCAGTCGATTTCTCTAAGACCCGTTCTTATCAGAACACTATTTAACGAAAATAATTTGCTTACAATATATAATGTGCGTAAAAAAAGGAACTTTTATGTATAGAGCCTCCTTAAGAACTCACCACATCTTCCGGGACTAGATTATCTCAAAATCTGTTCTTAGGGGGTCTCTACTCATCAAAAAAGAAAAAAAAATTGCCACGTTTGAATTACTTAGGTCTAATAATTCTGAAATGAGTATTTTTTTATCTATAATCCACAGTAACCTCTGAACAGCCTCCTTGGAGACGATTTCTATAAAAAATGTTTTTTTAAGGTTCTCTACTCAATAAAATAAATGTGCCTTTCAAATTTCAGGTATGTATGTTTAGTAGTGCTTAAACGGGAACTTGTTTTCTAACAACCATGATCCCTATGGAAGTTGATTTCCAAGAAATTTACTTTTCGTAGATTTCTATTCGACAAATAAATATGCTTGCCAAATTTGAAGTCTGTAGGTCAATTAGCGAGAAAGCATAGGGATAGGTTTCTCCAATCCTCGTACTGAGGGAATATCTGCCCAGTAAAAAAAGTCAAGCTTACTAAATTTCTAGTCTGCCGATCTAACTTTTCGAAAAATGGAATGTTTATCTATAACTCCTCCTAACCCCTCACAAATCCTCTTGAGAGTCGATTTCCGCAAAATACGTTCTTAGCGGATCTCTATTAAAGAGAAGAAACAAGCTCACCAAATTTTAAATCTGTAGATTAGTACTTCTTAAGCATTTAATACTTGTAACCCAATTTTCAATCATAATATTCATCGTGCCAGCCCCTCTATACATTATCAATGCAATGAATTCAATAAAATGCACTTTAACACTAACGCTACAATATGATTTTAATTATAAACAGTACAAATTATCATGATAAGTATACAATTTTGTATACAATTTTTAAACTTGTTTGTAGCTTAGTATTGTTAAATTAATTATCAAATACAGTATGCAGTACTGATACATTTATAAGTGTATTATATCACTGTATGTATTTTATTTTTTATTATCCCAGAATATATAATTTCTTCCTTTTAATTAAATAAATATTTTTTTAAAAAAAATAATATTTTGTTTTCGACATTTCGATATGCTCAATCCTCTCACGTAGGGTTATCTCACCCCACAGTTTGAGAAACGCTGCCATAGATCAAATAGTTTGGAGATCTCGTGATGATTGTGCTAATGTGAGTCACTTTTCTCCTTTATGTACGTAGACGTTCCTGTTTAATGTGCTTGATTTTGTGGCAATGACCAACGAAAATAAAATATTATTGTATGTTTTATCCCCTCCAGTGTATTTATAATAATTTACTGGTGTAACATAAAATCTTTCTTATCATTAAATAAGAAGAAAATTCCTAAAAAAGGAATTTATTCCTAACAAAAAGAAACACTATTGTGTAATGATAATATTTATGGCTGATAAACCTAGAGTTAATTAGGTATGAATCATAAAGGAATATAAATTATAATTATAGTTTGTTATTCTTTTATCTCTTTTATATTAAAAACAAATAGAAAGTTTATATAGTAGTATTCATGATGGCCAAAAAATTGTTTATTTCAATAGTTTTTTGTTACTAACTTTATGTAGAAGCTTGAATTATAATTCTGTTATGTATATTTTAGAAGTCAACTTCTAAAAATATTCTAAAAAATTTATAATTCAAAAAAATCTATTCAATCAAACAAATCAATACAACTTTTGAAAATAAGCAAATAATAATATTTATCTAAGAAGTTTAGTTTTTAAATTAAAATACAAAATATAATTCACGGCTTACCAAAAACGGTAACTATGTTTCTTCAACTGAACGGTGTGTTATACAGAAAATTAAGCATAAAATTAATTTGAAGTTCGTTTACTTTTTAGACAACTTTACAGATGTACGTAATGTAAAAAATTATGAAATGTTTATCAAAGCTATCATTAAAAGAGCGTGACAGCAAATCGAAAAATACTTTTTCCGAGATAATTGTTGTTGTTGTCGTACGTTTTTTTATCCTGGGAACATATGAAATACAAGTGAAGAAGAACAGAAAGCATACAATACAACAGAAGAACATACACATTTATTATGGATGATGATCCCAGCATATAACAAGAAGGGGTGCGCTGCTTTCCTTTTGAGACGGGAATCCATTTTAGGCAAAAGACCGACTTCTTTCCCGAAGAAGATACAACCATGTCTTACTCGGGTTTCAAACCCGAACCCACTCGGTTACAAGCCGTGAAATTTAAACGTCAGGAAGAAGGTGCTATGATATGCAAATGATTATCTTTTTCAGTGCATTCAGATAGAGCAGGCACCGATTGTGACATCTACAATAAGTTTAAATGAGAAAATTGCACAGCCGGTTTCTCATACACAAATTGCATCTGAATGTTGTTTCCTGGCGAAAGATTGGTGTGATGCCTTCTGTAAGAAGCAGAAATGCATACTAGCACGTTTCTGACTTTGACAAATGTCAAATTGTAGTGAATCGGGTTTGTGGTTTATCGCTTCGCAGTATTGCTGCTCGTGTCGGTCAAGATCCAATGACTGTTAACAGAATGAGGTATCGATGGGTTCAGGTGGTAATACGGAACGCCGTGCCGGATCTCAACGGCCTCCTATCACTAACAGCTGAGAAGACAGGCATGTTACCCGCATAGCCTTAATGGATCGTGCAGCCCCATTATGAGCCCTGAGTCAAGAATTGGGTCGTTTGGAAGACATAAGTGTCTGCAGGAAGAATCCGAGGACGTTTGCAGCAGCATAGACTCTCCATACTTTGAAATAAAATGTAAATGCTTCTACAGGAAAATAATATGTATCATAACACTGTAAACATTCATAGCTTCAATAATAAAAAATAAAAATAATTAATACAAGTACAAAAATTAAAAAATACAGTTAGATTTCAAAACTTTAAAACCCCAAATGTATTCGTCTACGAAATTTAGTCGAAAAGTTAGAACCATATCTTAAAAAACTGATACCTCTAAAATGTCGTGCTATCAAATATCCGCTAGTTAAGTCATTCAAACAGAGATCTATGAATAACTATTGAAAATTCTTAAAATACAAGTTTTTAGTATAAATCCATTGCACAGTATCCCAACTAAGAAATAAGAAAATAGAAAACAGAATTTGCGTGTCTGCTTCGGTTTTCTATTGAATAATTCAACACAGTCTGCTGAGTTATTTATTCCAATACAATCTTACATCCACCACTTTCTGAAAATGTGAATACATCTAAAACTGGGAAGGAAACTTTATGCTCTAAACGGAACTGAAGTTATCAGGAAAATTTCCTGTGGATTATAGAGGTCAGGGAGACCTATGTTTTATTCAACAATCGTAAATCTTTCATGTTATGCTCTCAAAGGTGGAAAAAAACGTTTTAATATGTTTCATCAACTCTGTGTGTGTTGGAATGCTTTTTTTTATAAAATGCTTATTTTATCACCTATATTTTACATAGGTATAAATAAAACTTAATCACACATTTTTACAAAATGTTAAAGATTTCTATTTAGACTATCAGAAAATTAGAAATAAAAAATCGGCTTAACTGTCTCCGTAATGTAAACTATCCACATTTTACACCATTTAATAATTTTTGAGTCTACAGTTTATTCTGATAAAATATTTCATATTGTTTTTTGGATCAGTTACGACCCCAGAAAATAATTCGAAAAATTTTATTAAAATATCTCTTAAAACTTTATATCTATCAACATTTATTATCTATTCAATTTTAATTTAAAAAAAAACTGTTGCAGGTAATAAATTATCATTAGTATTTAGCTAGATTTATTGATTGTAAATTAACTTTTCTTGCTAAATTACAGAAATTATTATGTTAGAAATGTTAGAAAATAGAATGTTAGAAAAACATAAATTGTATATGTTACCAGAACCATATCATGTTTACAATAATCACAAAATTTCATATTTAACAAAATAATGATGAAATTTTATTCCAAATGAATATAATAACTTAATATTTAGAAGCTTATATAAATTAGCATTAAAATTATGTATTTGCATTTCCTTTAAAATTGGCAGTTGAATATTTTTCAAAATTTAATTGCTGGTATTGAAAGAAATTTTCAGATTTCCAATACTTAAAAACTCATAAAAATCTCGTAGAATCCAGAAAAATTATTTTATCTATTTTTATTTAAATTGTTTCCCTGTTGTATTTGAATATACTTTTATGTATCTGTAACAAAAAAATGTATTTCCTTAAAACGCAAAAGTTTTAAGATAATTCATATTGAAACTTACTAAACATACATCTAATGAAAATGGGTATCCTTATAAAGAGTTTAACATATATATATATATTTTTTTAAAGTAAATAATTCATTTGGTAAAAAACGACTTTAACTACATGAACCTAATATGAAAGTTACATCTGAAGTACTTATAATACAAGGATTATGTATATATGAGACATTTTATTTAAAAAATCTTTAAGCATTATTTAATGGATTTTGTAACTTTAAAAGGAAAACTTTAAGACGTTGAATAAATGTAAACACCTATTTTTTTTAATTAAAGCATAGTTCGATACAATTACTTTTAATTTGATTTTATTCCTTGATACTTAGTGTTTCATTTTTAGTAAATAATGCAAATAAAAACGTTTAGAACAATTAATTTGTACTTAAAAATATTCTAAGAAACTTTTATTTTAAAGTATTCATTTATCGTTTGTTATTCATTTCTTTCAAATTAGTTTTTATTTTATAAAATCCTTATGTAAAATAACATCAAATATACTGCAATCAAAGAGAATGAGTGTCATGGCTCTTAGAAATAACGATTTTTGTGATAAAAAATATTTAACAAAACTTATTTAAGTTCAAAAACTAAGGTTGTCCCTAAACAAACTAAAAATCAATATTTGCTTTCCTTTCTCTTCCAATTCTTCCTATGAAGGTAAAGACAATGATACCTTTACATTAAAATAAGTCCTTAGAATTTCTGTTTTTTTTAAAAAAAAAAATAAGGTACTTGAATAAATAAAAAAAACGTCTTTTTTAATTAATTTTAATTTAATTTTCTTACATCTCACTATACTCTGAAACTATTTAAACAAAAACTGTGCTTCTCCAAAAACTCCTTAAACATCCTTCTTCCTTTGTCAAGGATTAATTGAAATAAATTCATCTAATGTTTTTCTGTAAAACATCAATTAGAATACGATCATATTTGTACAAGATATTGGAAGTTTTTATATTCATTTAACTGGGTTTTTTTCCAATTCCCATTAGAGTTTTACAAACAGAAAAACAAATTTAATCTTCTTTAAAGAAAACCGTTAATTGTCATTTATTTTTCATACGTTTTGTTTTATCTTAGAACAAAGGTTATTTTTGTTGAATAAGCTCATTTATTGAACATTATTCTTCTTAGAAAGAGGAAAACCTTATTTTTTTAGATGGACTGATAAACAAACTGTACAAGCCGTATTTTATTAGTGTAAATCTAGACTAAAACAAACATTACAAATTACAATGAATACTATATAAATGATATTTTGTATATTATTAATTTTATTTTACCCTTTATATCAATGATATTAATTTTAAAGGAATTCATTTTATAATGCTGTGAGTTAATGAAATATTGGT